>CAUYON010176731.1:0-24793 GCA_963573935.1 Arctocebus calabarensis
CCCACCACAACACCCAGCTTTTTTTTTTTGTAGAGACAGAGTCTCACTTTATCGCCATCAGTGGAGTGCCGTGGCGTCACACAGCTCACAGCAACCTCCAACTCCTGGGCTTAGGCGATTCTCTTGCCTCAGCCTCCCGAGTAGCTGGGACTACAGGCGCCCGCCACAATACCTGGCTATTTTTGTTTTGCAGTTCGGCCGAGGCCGGGTTTGAACCCACCACCTTTGGTATATGGGGCCGGCACCCTACTCGATGAGCCACAGGCACCACCCTATTTTCTTTTTTTTTAATTATAGTTGTTATTGCTGTTTGGGTTTGGCAGGCCCGGGCTGAATTTGAACCACCAGCTCCAGTGTATGTGGCTGTTGCCCTAACCGCTTGAGCTACAGGCACCAAGCCTTTTTTTTTTTTTAAGTGGGCCTGGGCCAGGTTCAAACCCAGCAGCCCCAGAGTATGTGGCTGGCACCCTAACCACTGAGCAACGATTTCCCCGATATAGTTATTTTGTACATCGTTCCGAAGCTTTCCCTAGCTTTTAATCCCAGAGGAAAACCCTGTTGTAATTGTTGGTCAGTCAGATATAGTAAGTATTTACAGACTGAGGAGAATTTTCTCCGCTCCTATACTCAAGAAACAAGATATACCACTTTGGGGCTCGGTGCCCATAGCTCAGTGGTTAGGGCATCAGCCACATACACTGAGGCTGATGGGTTCAAACCCGGCCCAGGCCTGCTAAACAACAATGACAACTGCAACAACAACAACAAAAATAGCTGAGCATTGTGGCGGGCACCTTGTAGTCTGAGCTACTTGGGAGGCTGAGGTAAGAGAATCTGTTAAGCCCAAGAGTTGCTGTGAGCAGTGACACGTAGCACTCTACCGTGGAGTGACACAGTGAGACTCTGTCTCAAAAAAAGCCCCACTTTGGGGCTCATGATGGGCAAGAGGGCAGCTCAGGGCAAAATTGTAAATTTGATGTTATTATAGAAAGTCAGATGTTGTTACTATGATTATAGTAGTACTTTTGTAACTCGTGACTCTTTTTTCCTCCTTTTTTTTTTTTTTTAGACAGAGTCTCACTATGTCACCCTTGGTAGACATAGAGTGCTATGGCATCACAGCTCACAGCAACATCAAACTCTTGGGCTCCTGCGATTCTCCTGCCTCAGCCTCCCAAGTAGCTGGGACTTCAGACACCTACCACAATGCCCAGCTATTTTTTGTTGTAGTTGTCATTTTTGTTCAGCAGGCCTGGGCTGGATTTGAACTCATCAGCTCCAGTGCATGTGGCTGGCACTCTAGCCACTGAGATACAGGCGCCAGGCCTCTTTTTCCCTCTTGACTGAAGAGTAAACTCTTTCAAGACTGGAGATCAAATCCTCACAAAGCATTAATTCAGTAGGATCTCAGTAAATGTCTGAAAATGGAAATAGAAGGAGAAGGAGAAAAATGAGGAAAAGGAGAGAGAGGAAGAAAAGAAGAGAGAAGAAGATGAATGGAAGGCTTACTCTTTTATTCCTTACAATAAACTAAACTATAGATGTGAAGAGGGATTATTTCACTACTTCTGCTCCTTGTCTTAATTTTTTTTTGTATGGGTGTTGCCTGTGGCTCAGTGAGTAGGATGCCGGCCCCATATACTGAGGGTGGTGGGTTTGAACCTGGCCCAGGCCCAGCTGTAACAAAAAAATAGCCAGGCATTGTGGCGGGAGCCTGTAGTCCCAGCTACTCAGGAGGCTGAGGCAAGAGAATTGCCTAAGCCCAAGAGCTGGAGGTTGCTGTGAGCTGTGATGCCACAGTACTCTACCGAGGGCAACAAAATGAAACTCTGTCTCTAAAAAAAAAAAAATGGGGAGGGCAGGACAGGGTCTCAGTTTGTCACACTCAGTAAAATGCCGTGGTGTCATAGCCCACAGCAAACTCAAACTCTTGGGCTCAAGTGATTCTCTTGCCTCAGCCTCCCAAGTAGCTGAGACTACAGGCTCCCACCACAATGCCTGGCTATTTTTAGAGATGGGATCTCTCTTTCACACAGGATAGTCTTGAACTCCTGAACTCAAACAATCCTCTTGCCTTGGCTTACTGGAGTGCCAGAATTACAGGCATGAGCCACCATGTCCAGCGCCCCCTTGTCTTAATTTTTTTTTTTTTTTTGAGACAAGAGTCTCACTGTAATGCCCTCCGTACAGTGCTGTGGTGTTACAGCTCACAGCAATCTCAAACTCCTGGGCTTAAGCAGTTTCTTGCTTCAGCTTCCCAAGTAGCTGGGATTATAGGCATTGCCACAATGCTGGCTATTTTTTGTTGTAGTTGTCATTGTGTTTAGATGGCCCGGGCTGGGTTCGAACCTGCCAACCTCAGTATATGTGGCTGGCACCGTGACCACTGTGTTACGGATGCCAAGCCTCTTGTCTTAATTTTTAAGAATGCATTATTTAATATAGTAGAAACTGCATATAGAATTTTTCTAATCTTTTTTCCACTGTTAAGACCATTTTGAGATTTCCCTTATGTATCTTTGATGCATAAATACACTCTATTTAAATGATTCAAATGCAATGCTAATTATTATAAATTTCTATTAATTCATGCACTTATTCAAAAATTCTTTTGAGCTCCTACTATGTGTTAGGAACCATGCTAAATATTGTTTGAGAATATAATGATGAATAAGATATAAACCATGAATTCAAAGTCTGTATAGGCTATTTTGGGAGACAGGTATATTAGAACAGACCCTTGACATTTGTGAATTACTATTCATTGTTTCAACTGTTCGCAAACAGCCTCAAAGATCCATGGCATGAATTTATTATAATGAAAATAATTATGCGGATATTGTGGGCTTTTGAGAGGATTAATTGAGATTATGCATTTTTAAATACCTACCATAAATTTGAACCAAAAGCAATGTAAGAATCTTATGAAGAAGGAAATCACTTGGCTAGCCAAGCCAAACAGAGGGTGAGTAATGGGGATGAGTTGCAGGGAGGAGGAAGATGTAAGAAGAATATCCCATTCTCCAAGTTTGGGGGAGGGAAAACATTTCTCGTGATCAATAAAGATAAGGTATACTATTAAAAAATACCCTGAAAAATACTGCAAAGGAAAAGCATGAGCATGCTGATATAAATCCAGTGAAGATCACTCCTTCTCTCTACATGCTTCCCTATATTTGCCTGCACAAATATAGTTATTCTTATCAATACTTGCACAGTTTTGCATCGCTTAGAACACATGTTTATGACTCATCTTTAGCTGTCCATCTTTGTTAACTCCATTGACATTATTTGAAAATGTCAAACGAAAAGGTTTGTTGTTTTTTTTTTTTTTCTTTTTTCATTTTTCTTCCTTGGCCTCCTCTCAGTGACTGCGCTCTGGGAAGTCTCTGTTCTCTGTTTGACTTGCACTCTCTCAGATCTTATCATTTTCTCCTGACTACACCTCTTCCTGCCCTAGTTAGAGTTGTTTAGTGAGTTTGGGCAGGTGTAAGTCGTACCTCAGAGACTGGAGAAAACAACTGTGTCCTAGTGGGCTTTCCAGCATCAGGACCTTGGACAGCAACAGGAACACCCTCTCCACTTAAACCCTCTCATATGCTATACCTATGCAGCGAATAATGAAGAGTAATCACAAATGTATATGTCAGAGACTTGTCATAAAGTTTAATTTGATAAGCGTTATTCTATATGAATAAACAAAATGCTGAGAAGAACCGAGGAGGAAGAGATTGAGTTTCCTAAAGAGTCTGAGAGGGTGGCGCCTGTGGCTCAAAGGAGTAGGGTGCCAGCCCCGTATGCTGGAGATGGTGGGTTCAAACCCAGCTCCAGCCAAAAATTGCAAAAAAAAAAAGTCTGGGAAAGTTTCATACAAAAGGTGACATCATACTGGGGGACCCAGGAGAATAATAGCCATAAGTATCCAGATGCTTGATCTCATTTGTTATTTTATACAATTTTGGCTAAACATTTCTTTCTTAGTGTATCAGGAATAGGATTGGCTGCACATAATAGAAAACTTAAAAAAATAACTTAAAAGCAAGGTAGGAATTTTGTTTCTCTTTATAAGAGAAGTCCAGAGACAGTTAATCTAGAGCAATATGAAGAGTCTACAATCATTAGACACCCAAGGTCCTTATGTTTCTTTCTTCCGCTGTCCTTGGTGGCTTCAATTCATGGTCCAAGATGGCAACTAAAACTTCAGCCATCACATCTTCAGCCATACATAGCTCTGTAAAGGACCCATGGATCATGTTCTCCTCCCAGCACACAAAATGAATGGATGGATGAATAAACTAAATTTTAGAAAAATCATGAGGTCTCTTGTGAAGAATTCTCTTCATTGTATTCTATTTCCCAGAATTTCTACACACTAGTCATTATTCCTCTCTGCAGTCACCTTGAACAAATCTCTTTTCTTTTCTTTTTTCTTTCCATTTTTTTTTTTTAAGACAGAGTCTCATTTCATTGCCCTTGATAGAGTACCATGGCATCATAGCTCACACAACCTCAAACTCTTGGGCTCAAACAATAATCTTACCTCAGCCTCCCAAGTAGCTAGGACTACAGGCTCCCACCACAATGCCTGGCAATTTATTTTAGAGACAAAATCTCGCTGTGGCTCGGGCTGGTCTTAAACCTGTGAGCTCAGGCAATCCACCTGCCTTGGCCTCCCAGAGTGCTAGGATTACAGGCATAAGCCACCACACTTGGCCCAGATCTGCCTTTTCTTATATGGCAAATCTTTAGATATATGGAGACACTTATCATATACTGTATCCTTCCTCCAGATCTTTGCTTCTCCAAGACCACGACCTCTATGCTTTCAGCCATTTCTCCTAAGATGTGATTCCTGGATTTTCCCTTTTAATTTGGTCTTATGGCAAAAGTTTTGTCCCAGCCTGAAGTCAGGAGTAAATGAATCCATTTCAACAACAGCAAAACCTAATTTCAGGTGCTATCTGGGTTCTGAACTGACTTAAATAAGGCTTTGTTAATTGTTTTATTTAATGTCCCTGCAATCAAACCTCTTACAATATAGATGGGAAAAAATAGGATACATGAAAAGTGAGATACCATCCAAAAGCTATCACTGGGATATCCACAAGTATCACTTGGTGTGTGTGTGTGTTTGTGTGTGTGTGTGTGTGTGTGTGTGTGTTTGGTTTGGTTTTTGTTTTGGTTTTATGGAAATAGAGTTTCACTCTATTGCCCAGCCTAGTTCACAGCATCCTCAAGCTCCTATATTCAAATGATCCTCTTGCCTCAGCTTCTTAAGTAACTGAGACTACAGGTATTGGCCACAATGCTCAGCGATTTTTTTCTATTTTTAGTAGAGATAGTCTCACTGTAGCTCAGGCTGGTCTCAAACTCCTGAGCTCAAGTAATCCTCCTGCCTTGGCTTACCAGAGTGCTAGGGTTACAGGCATGAGCCACCACACTCGGTCCTGTCCTGTGTTTTCTATTAATAGCCCTTTACATAGTGGAGTTTTGCCTTTTGGTTGCAGCTCCCTGGATGTTTCGTGACTTTCCTTAAGTGTTGAACATGCAGGTGCTGTACCCCTACTTTTCCTCTCAGCAAAATCTTTGGTCCCTCTGAATGAAATACTATCTGCACACATTACCATGGGGCTCACACTCTTTACTCTCAGTGCAGCTTTTCCAGAAGATGCTGCCTCTGGCCTAGGCTTCAAATCTCCATTTAAGCTCCTCACCCACCTTCGGGTTCAGCCTATCTTTTTGCTTCTAGATTCCCTGATTAAGGCTCCCTTCACATATTTTATGAATATATACACCCACCCATGTAACCACCACACAGATCACGATACAGAATATTTATAGCTCCCTAGAAGGCTCCCTTCTGCCACCAGTCAATACCCATCCTTCGATCATAGCCACTATTCTGGTTAATTTTGCCTGTGTTTGAACTTCAGGTAAGTGGAGTTGTCCAGTTTGTACTGTTTTTGTGTTTGACTGTTTTCTTTCATGATTACATCTGAGAAATTTATTCATGTTGTCCATAATGGTGTATTGCTCTTTTTTACTGTTGTGCCCATTATGGTGAGTGATTCAATATCATTTAATTGTAAGTCCAGTGTGTGATCAAGATTGTGAACAATGGCTCTAAAACCACACAAAACAAACTTGGAATCCTGTCTTTGAAACTACTTGCCTTAGATCTGCCCCTGATTTATCCACTATCAGGTGATTTTTGGACTCAACTAGACATTTAACCTCACTTGGCATCAGATTAAATCAGAAGGATCCAGGACAAGAACACTGGTATGAGCAGGTCAGCACGTGGCACTACTCTTGAGCAGGAGTACTTGTGGTAATCTAGCAATTCATCTTCTTTGGCCTCCCAGGTGACAGCACAGTTGAAGTGAGTGTGGTGACAACTTAGTTTAGAAATGTCTTGTCTCAAATAGGTATTAATATCTGTGTTCTATGGGTATAAATTAGAGATTCTTCATAGGATATGAGCCTAGTTATAAGAGTCGCCACAAGATGGCCCAAGGCTATGGCTTCCCATCAGGTACTTATAGCAGGTCTGACAATTAAGTTTGAGAACTCATCTTAGAAAAAGCGGTACATACCTCATTGCTGAATATTATTATGGTCACCTTCAAAGTACTCCACTAGGAAAGCTATGTGCTGGTACCAGTGCCTAGTCTACCCTTCAACACAATTTTGGAACTCTTTTTCTGAAGTGACATTCAGAGCTGTTTTTGTAAGGCATACAAGAACACACAATAACGATAATGAATGCCACTCAGCAAGACATCATCACATGTCAACACAAATAACACCTATGAGACATTGATAAAACCAGATAATAAACCTTAAGGAGTTGTAGGTACAGTGCTGCTAACATAAGCGCATGGTGGCAAGTTTGTGAACTTAATTGTTACATGCTGTATGACAATTGCTCCTTTATTAGCCTTCCTGGGGAGCAGAACTAAGAAGTTAATCCAAATTCATCCAAAGAGAAGAAGAAAGAGAAAACCTTTTATTTACACTCCCTTTGACTGACACACTGACCTTTATAGAGTAGGTAGCCAACATGATTATTTCTGAAAATGACCCTGTTCCTTGAGCAAAAACAGTATTTGGCACATGAAGATGCTTAATAGATGTCTGTAAATGAGTGAATTAATGACAATAACTATATTAAGGGGTTATATTCAGTTCAAACCAAACTACACCAAACTACTTGATTACTATGTGATCCTTGGTGAGTCTTAATTTCTTTAAATCTCTGCTACCCTCTTTTGTAAAATGGGAATAATGAGGTTAATAACAGTTCCCACCTCATTGGAATCACTATAAAGATTAAATGTGATAATGCATGTAAAGACATTACAAAAACAAAAAGCTACACTTAAACTTTATTGTTAAAATGGAGAGGGGTGGCCTAGAGAGAGCATGGGATTTGTATTAAGGCACTTAGGGTGGCAGGACTGCTCAGGTCTCCTGACTCCCAGCCCAACACCTTTTCAATAATACTTTGTTACCCCATCATACAAGCTGACTTACCCGATTAATGCTTAAAAATTCATAACTCTCAAACTAATTTTCCAGGAGAGAATACTTTTGTGAATGTCCACGTTACATTGCGGACTCCTCATCATCCTTCATAGGACACAGTCCATTCGTGTGCACTCCTCCTAGTGTTAAGGGTGAAATCAAGATTTTTCTCAAGGGCATAAGAGAAAGTGAAAATTATGTTCTCAGCTTGCTGCTGATTAGCAGACATAGGGCAAATAGAACCTCTAAGCATTCATTCTTGAAGGCTCTGATTCCTTTTTCCTCTCCAATGACCTCTGCAGGGAGGGGATGTATAGAGCAATATGATCAGAATGTAATGAAGGAACAAATCTCCCTGGGAGTCAAATACCATTGTTAAAAAAAAAAAAAGGCGCCATGGGCAGAAGCCCAAAAATCAGAGGCTTCCCCCAGTGTTCTTTGAATCCATTTTTTAAGCTGTTAAAAACACCCTTAAAATAAACCTGCCATCTTGTGAGGACAGGAAGAAGGTTACCAGTCTTCCCGCCACCATCTGCAGGACTGGCTCAGCTTTAGAATCCCTTGAGCCATACTCCCCCACCCCCAGCCTATTCTTTTTAACATGTCAGGGTGGGGTTGATTGTAGTCTTCCCCTAAATTAGCAAAATTCATCACAATTAAAATTTGAAGTGAACCAAGGAGAGATTAGAGAGACAGTAGTTCGCTTTACAATGCATTTTATTCTTGCAATTTCACATATTATAATAATTTCTGACACAGTGTGTGGCCCATTTGTGTTTATCAGACTGAGTTTAGATCAAGTCAGTTTATTTATTTTTACTTTTATTTACTTATTTATTTTTTTGAGACAGAGCATCATTTTGTCACCCTTGGTAAAGTGCCATAACATCATAGCTCACAGCCTCCTCAAACTCTTGGGCTCAAGTGATCCTCCTGCCTTAGCCTCCTGAGTAGCTGGGACTACAGGTGCTCACAACAATGCTTGGCTTTTTTTTTTTTTTTGAGACAGAGTCTCACTTTGTTGCCCTCGGTAGAGTGCTGTGGCATCACAGCTCACAGCAACCTCCAGCTCTTGGACTTAGGCAGTTCTCTTGCCTCAACCTCCCGAGTAGTTGGGACTATAGGCGCCTGCCACAACACCTGGCTATTTTTTTGTTGCACTTTGGCCGGAACTGGGTTTGAACCCACCACCTTTGGTATATGGGGCCAGTGCCCTACTCACTGAGCCATAGGCACAGCTCAATGCTTGGCTATTTTTTTAGAGACAAGGTCTCGCTCTTGCTCAGGCTGGTCTTGAACTCCTGAGCTTAAACAATCCACCTGCTTTGGCCTCCCAAAGTGCTAGGATTATAGGTGTGCCTGGCCTGATCAGGTCAATTGAAATCTATATGTAGGATTGGAGCTTAGTCTGTTTCTGGGATCATGGCTCAGACTATGGTTGGGATCAGGGTTCACCCTGTACCTGTGATTAGAGCTCAGTGTGTGGTGGACTAAGAGCAAAGTCTATGATTGAGGCAGAGACCAGTCTATGATTAGAATTAGAACTTAATCTATGCTAGAATCAGGTCTCAGCCTATGGTAGAGATCAGATTTGTTTGTGGTAAGCTCTAGGATTCAACCAGTGACTCAGATTAAAGTAGAATGGGGCTCTATTCCAGGAAAGAAAGGGCATAAAGAAGACCATGCCTATAAATCCCAGCATTTTGGAAGGCAGAGGTGGGAGGATCACTTGATGCCAGAGAATCCAAAGAACCAAGAAAGATTTAAAACAGAGTTGGTAACACCCACCAAAATGGCTAAAGTTAAAAGGACTGACAACATCAAGTGTGTGTGAGGATATGGAGCAACTGGAACTTTTTTAACTTGCTGGTGGGAGTATAAATCGTACAACTATATCAGACAATTGTTTGGCAAAATATATGAATACATACATACCATATGACTCAGCACTTCCAATCGTGGAATGAACAAACAGCTGCTACATGCAACAACATGGGTAAATCTTATGAAATGGTGTTAAGCAAAAGACTTAACTCCAAAGGGCAGATATTGTGTGCTTCCATTTATATGAAGTTTAAAAACAGGCAAAGTCAATCTATGATGATGAGTATTGTTACATTTATTCTTATTTTTATTATTATTATTATTTTTTTAGAGACAGAGTCTCATTTTATCACCCTCAGTAGAGTGCTATGGTGCCACAGCTCACAGTAACCTCCAACTCCTGGGCTTAGGTGATTCTCTTGCCTCAGCCTCCTGAGTATCTTGGACTACAGGCGCCTGCCACAACACCCGGCTATTTTTTTGTTGCAGTTTGGCTGGGGCAGGATTTGAACCCACCACCCTAAGTGTATGGGGCCAGCGTCCTACCCACTGACCCACAGGCGCCACTCTGTGGTTACATTTAGAAGTGGTATGGATGGAAGGGGGCATGGGAACCTTCCAGAGTGTGGTCTAATTTATATCTTGATCTAGATGGTGGTTACATAGCTCCGAAGTTCATTGAGTTGAACATTTGATTGTATTTGTTGGGGAGTTAAATCCACAGTCATGACTTTTCTGCTATAGCAATTGTGATGTTACTGTCATAGCTTGTTGAGCCTGGGGAGTAGACCTAGGAGTGTTGGACTTGTGAGGGTACAGCACTTCAAGCAACCACATTAGGCGATGATATAGTATAAAAAGGCAATGATATAGTATAAAAAAGCCATGGACTTGGAGTCACAAATCCTGAGTTTGAATCTTAGCACTCTACTTAGTACCTAATCCAGTAGGAAGCATTGGTGTAACAAATAGGAGTTACAAATTATTTTCTGGTAACTATAAATCACTGAAGCTTTTCTTTTTTTTTTGGCTGGGGCTGGGTTTTGAACCCACCACCTCTGGCATATAGGGCTGGCATCCTACTCCTTTGAGCCACAGCCGCCACCATCACTGAAGCTTTTCATAATTCTCTTTCTAATATATTTGAATTCATAATAGATGCATTTGGTTAAAAACAAACTAAATGTTTTAAAAGTACACACAGTGAAAGGCCATTACCCTCCCAGCCCCAACTCTAAACACCATTCCCTCAGTCTTCCTCTGGAGAGGCAACCACTATCATCAGCTTCTTGAATATCCTTCCAGAAATAGTCTATGCATATTCATGAGTGATTTCCTTGAAGAAAATCAAAGCAGATTCAAGATATGCCTATAATAACGTTGCTTGCATACTGAATGCTTTATTTTAATAATTTTCAAAATGGAATTAAGTTTTCATTACAAAAAATAGTGCATGCTTATTTAAAAATTGTATAAAGCAGGCTAGACATGGTGGCTCAAACCTATAATCCCAACACTCTGGGAGGCTGAGGTGAGAGAATCACTTAAGGCCAGGAGTTTGAGACCACCCTAGGCAACATAGTGAGGCTCTACCTCTATAAAAAAATAAGGAAAATTGTCTTGGTGCCTGTGGCTCAAGTGGCTAAGTCACCAACCACATACACCTGAACTGGTGGGTTCGAATCCAGCCCTGGCCCGCCAACAACGATGGCTGCAACCAAATAATAGCAGGGCGTTGTTGTGGGCACCTGTGGTCTCAGCTACTTGGGAGGCGGAGGCAGGAGACTTGTTTGAGTGAGTCTCAACCGTGAACCATTGTGGCCTTTCTGACAATATCATGCATGTGTAAACATATATGTATTAAACAGACATAGTACTAGAATATTACTATAAATAGTAAATTTTTAATCTGATTTTTTCATGAATATATTAATAACAGAAACATCTTTCTACAGCATTTACAGATAGTTCCATTTACCCTTTGTAATGGCTGCATAGCATCAAATACTTTCTAATAAGAGAGAAAGAAAAAAGATATGATAGCAATTGGAGATGTGTCTATGTGAAAGTATCATCTCTCAAATGTGTCATACACACGAAAAAATGTTGAGAGCAGCTGATTTAACATACCTGGGTCTCAGTTTCTCAACTGCAAAATGGGGACAATAATGACAGTTCTTACTACATCACAAGAGTATCGTGAAGATTATCGAGAAAGAAATAGTAGTCTGAGTAGTCTGAAAACTGAAAAGTGCTGTGCAAATGTGAGAGATTTTTATTCCTGGAGAGAAGAAGGAAGAGGCGTAGTTCCAAGGTCTATAATCTTAACAACCAGCCTAACAATAATTGCTTCTCTTGCCCTCCCTAGACAAATGAACTGTTCATCTTTATGTAATCATTGCGATTGAGTTCTTACTTTGCCAGCCATTCTTCTAAGACATATATTTTCTTGTATGTATCTTTCCCATCATTCCCATCATTTCACATATGCATGCATACATACTCATGTAATCTAACAACTCTTTGTACAAATACTCTTATTATCCTCATTTGACTGATGAGACAACTAAGGTTGACACAGCTGGCAAGTGGCAGTCTTACTTTTGAACCACACCAAACTCTGTGCTATTCATTTTGGAGGTTTTTGTCATGCTTAAAATGAGTGTTGGGCTGTTACTTAAGGAGGCAGCTGGAGTGTGCATTGGAGAAAAAAGTGGCTCATTTCACTGGTACTAAAAAATAAAAGCGACCAATGACAAAGCAAACGAATGAGTCCTGAATCTCATCGATTGTCAACACTGCTGTCTGCTCTGAGACCCTTCATGACTCCTCTCTACTAAATAAAAACCAAGATCCATTACATAGTGGTTACAGTGCCAGCCACATACACCGAGGGTGGCGCGTTTGAACCTGAACCAGGGCCAGCTAAACAACTGTAGCAAGAAAATAGCCGGGCATTGTGGTGGGTGCCTATAGTCCCAGCTACTTGGGTGAGGCAAGAGAATCGCTTAAGCCCAAGAGTTTGACATTGCTGTGAGCTGTGATGCCATGGTACTCTACTGAGGGTGACATAATGAGACTCTTGTCTCAAAAAAAAAAAGATCCTCAGCCTCGTGGTCTAAAGCTTCCTTAGTGTAGGCTATTAGCCTTTCCAGGATTTTGTCTTATACAATAGGAACTTCTTTTTTCCCTCCCCTACAATCCTAAGGGGTTTTTTTGTTTGTTTGCTTTTGTTTTTTTTGAGACAGAGCCTCAAGCTGTCACCCTGGATAGAGTGCTGTGGCATTCACAGCTCACAGCAACCTCCAATTCCTGGGCTCAAGCAAGTCTCCTGCCTCCACCTCCCAAGTAGCCGGGACTACAGGCGCCCACTACAACACCTGGCCATTTTTTTTTTGGTTGCAGCCGACATTGTTGTTTGATGGCCCAGGCTGGATTCGAACCTGCCAGCTCAGGTGTTCATGGCTGGCGCCTTAGCCCATTGAGCCATAGGCGCCGAGCCTAATCCTAAGTTTTTTGCATACAGGAAATTATAAAATCATCTTTCCCATCATTTCACATCCATCTGGGAGACTGTTATGTTTTGAACTATGTCCCCTTAAAAAAAGATATTTTGAAGTCCAAAACCCCAGTATCTAAAAATATGAATTTGTTTGGAAACAGGGTCATTACAGATGTAATTAGTTAAGATAAAGTTATATTGGAGCAAGTGTTGACCCCTAATATGACTGGTATCCTTAAATGAAGAAGGTCACCTTAAAACAGAGTCAACCAGGGAAAATGCCATGTGACTATGAAAGCAGAGATTGGAGTTGTGTAGCTTCAAGTCAAAGAACTCCAAAGATTGCCAGCAAACTACCAGGAGCTAAGAAGAAGCAAAGGAGGATTGCCCTACAGGTTTCAGATAGAGCATGACCCTGCCGATACCTTGACTTTGGCCTCTGGATTTTTGAACCATAAATTTATATTGTTTAAAGCCACCCAGTTTGAGATATTTGCTACAGAAACCCTAGGAAACTAATTCAGGACTTCAGCCCTTTAACCCTAATACTCCAGATCTGAGCTCGAGACACATGTGAGGGCCTTCTTTCTCTTGTTCCATTTCTGTGCTCTTAGACATTTGCTTGCACAACACATAGACAATTATACTCATGACATTCCCCTTTTCTTTTATGGCAGACAGCAAACCAGTAGTCTGTTTACTTCCCAACATGCCCTGCGCAGGGCCTGTACAGGTCCCCTGCCCCCTGCCTTTTCCTGGCTCAGGGCCAGCCCAGCCCCTCTGGGGAGCCGGTAGATTGAAGCCCCCTTCTGGGTTGCCTAGGCGACAGTGCTGTCTGAGTGCCCTGGAGCCAGGCAGCTGTGGCTGCAGGGAAGAGAGGGGCCAAGGGAAGCTAAGCTGGTGTATGTGTAAGTGGGGAGTGTCACAGAGGAGGATCAGGGGAAAGACTCAAGGAGAGTCCTTAAAAGTGTCTCTAGTATAAACCCAAAAGGTGAAATTAAAACTGCAGCCTCAGCATAATGAGCCTCACAGAGAGATATGCCAAACTTGAGATAGAGAGGGAAAGACTTTCCTCAGGGAATTATATGCAGAGCTCAGCTTTATGGGTCTTTAAGTCCAAATTCCATTCAAACCTATGGTTTGAGGCCTTTTGGCAACATAAGAAATTAAAAGATCACAAAATCCAGGCACATGGGGACTGGCATTTTGCACAGCAAAGGCAACTCTTCTATAAACTGCAGTAAGGTACACAGTAAGTGAGAAGAAAGATACCGTATTTTGGTTCCCAATAAGCAATGCCTACTGTGTTCAGGAACATGCTGGGTGATATGTACAAAAAGGTAGGGGGGCAGAGAGGAACACAATGCTATTCTTGCCCTCAAGAAGTACATAGTCTTTCGTTAACCCAAACATCACTTTAGGAATGACTTGTAGGCTTGGCACCTGTGGCTCAATGGGCTAAGGCACCAGCCACGTACACCTGAGCCAGAAGGTTCAAATCCAGCCTGGGCCGCCAAACAACAATGATGGCTGCAACCAAAAAATGGCCGGGCGTTGTGGCGGGCGCCTATAGTCCCAGCTAGTTGGGAGGCAGAGGCAGGAGACTCGCTTGAGTCCAGGAATTGGAGGTTGCTGTGAGCTGTGATGCCATAGCACTCTATCCAGGGTGACAGCTTGAGGCTCTATCTCAAAAAAAAAAAAAAAAAAAAGGAATGGACTTGTATATCATGCTGGAATGCTCCAAAGCTAGGGGTCAGCAAGTGCTTCAGGGAGACATGGGACTCAGTCTTAAGTCACTCAGGTTGTCACATTGTCCTGGCCACAGATCAGTAAGGGGTGGGTATATATCCAATCTTAGTTGAGTGGTGAGTGAGTAGTGAGACTTTTGCTAGGATTGCTGAGAGGGATACACGTTCTCTCTCCTGTGCCAGGAGCTGCCATCACTATCTTGCTACCACATGGAGTCTAGAATGAAGCCAACATGGTGGTGAGCACAGCTGAGAGGTAGAGGAAGACTGGGGGCTGACACATCTTTCGAGTCCCTGAATCAAGCCACGCCAGATCCATTCCAGACTTTGGATCATACAAGCCAATACATTCTGTGTTTCTTAAAGTGTTTTATGTTATTTCCAATGCAAAAAATTCAACAAATGCTAGATTAGACACTCTTTTAAATGATTACATGGATTAACCAATGCTCTTCATTCCCTGTGTAAAACATACTAATTTATGCCCAGGTATACTGAATGCTCATAGCCAGGAGACAACTTTCTGGTACTTACTAAACCCATCACTTGAGAGTTTTGTCCCCAAATCTGTTTGCGTTAGTTGTATTTATTATTGAAATTGTTATTTAATTAAATATTAACTAAACTGTGGAAACTGAAGTGCAAGAGGAAAGATAGATCTTGGTTCTATGAAAATAAAATTAAGTTAAATGCTTTTGAAATACTTGATAACGATATTTCAAAATTGCTTTTGGGTTAAATATGCATAAACACATCATTAGAAATAAAACAATAAAAACATGGATGAATTTTACACTCAGCTTTGGAAAGATCTTTCAGTTATTTTTCTCCTCTAAAGAAACCAATGCTGAAAAAAGTGGATGACGCATATCGAGTGAGAAAGATACCATTAATTGTCTCATTAGAAGGTATACAGCTTCCACCTGGGAACACTGCTCTGGGGGAAGCAAGGTACCACGTTAGAAAGCTATCCTGAATCCACAATTCTGTTAGGAAGCCCAAGCCAGCCTCGTGAAGGAAAAGGTGCCCCACTAAACTCCATGTGTCCCAGTCATCCCACCCACGGTGCCAGACAAGAGAGTAAAGAAGCCATCTTGGAAGTCTAGCCCAGTTGACAACCTCATCTGACATCCCAAATTAGCACCACTCAACTGAGCCTAGTTTACCCTAGCCTGAGAAATAATAATGAATTATGGTATTAAACCACTAAATATTAGAGTGGTTTGTCATACAACAGATAACCAGGGGTTTTTTTTGTAGATGAAAACAGAGAGTTACAAGAAAGAGGAGGTGACCTCCATTGTCAAATACCAGGAAGAGATCAAGGAGGACTACAACTGAGAAAAGGCCGTTGTATTAGCAATTGAGAAGTCATCATTGTCTTTCAAGAATGTAGTTTCAATAGAATGAGATGAGCAAAAGGCAAATTGGACACGTTTGTAGAGCAAGTGAATGGTGGGAAATAGATACAATGGTAGATTGGTCTTTTTTCTTTCTTTTTAAATAGTTTAACAATTACTGATGATCCTTGCTTGAATCAATTATCTCATTGGAGATTGCAAAATGGTGATTTTCTAATTCTATCAATCCTTCTGCATTTATTAGCTGACATTCTTCTGTAAAGAAGAGTTTGCTCTCATCAACTGGGGATGAACCTAATTTCTTCCTAAAAATGGCAGGTTAAATGCTTCATTCTTTCTTTTTAATTACCAATTTCCTGACAAAAGAGTTGGTGTCATAGTATTTCCAACTGTGGTAAATGAGTTTTTTTCTACCACTCTCTCTATCGTTACAGACTTACGTATCACATTTATTCAATGTATTACAATCAATTACAGACTCAATTAGTCTTTAAAGAAGCAATGGAGGACAGGTCTAAGGATGTGATCAGAAAATTCCTAGAATACAGCAAAGAACTTCACACATACACATGTACGCGTTTATCCTTACTGGAAATCAAAAAATGAAAATCAAAACTATATAAAAGAGAAAAAATATGTTTAAAAAGTTTTGCTATTGTATATAGAACCCCCCAAAATTGTCACATAAATTCTATAAGGGACACATATGAAGGCATTCGTGGCAGCGTTGTTTTTAGTTGTGGAGAGTTAGAAGCAATTTGGGTGTTCATAATTGAAGAAGTCCTTGGGCAAAATGTGGTGGATGAAATATTATGCAGTAGTTAGAAGTAATGGACCAAATCTTAAAAATACATTACATCAAAGAAGAAAAATAAGAAAATAATACATATACAAAAATATATACATACAAATATCTATCTCATATTTACATAAGAAAAAACATATGCATCTAAAACAATTACAAATTTTAAATAAATAACTAAACATGAAAGGATATACATGAAACACATGAGAATAACTGTTAATAGTGAGAAAATGGAATGAGATTGGGGAAAAGAGAGTGAAAAGAAAAGGAAATTTAATGCCTCTTTAAGTTATAATTGCACACCTGAAAATGGTTAAAATACCAAATTCTGTTATATATCTAGTACTACAGTTTTTTATTTTATGTTTATTTTATATATTTTTTTCTTTTCTTCCCTAGAAGTTTTTTTTTTTTTTTTTGGTAGAGACAGAATCTCACTTTATCACCCTTGGTAGAGTGCAGTGATGTCACAGCTCACAGCAACCTCCAACTCCTGGGCTTAGGCGATTCTCTTGCCTCAGCCTCCCGAGTAGCTCGGACTACAGGCGCCTGCCACAATGCCCCGCTATTTTTCTGTTTTGTAGTTTGGCCGAGGCCGTGTTTGAACCCGCCACCTTCGGTATGTGGGGCCAGGTCCCTACTCACTGAACCACAGGCGCTGCCCTATTTTATATATTTTTTTGAGACAGACTCTCACTACATTGCCCTTGGTAGAATGCCATGGCATCACAGCTCACAGCAACCCTCAACTCTTGGGCTTAAGTAGTTCTCTTGCCTCAGCCTCCCAAATAGTTGGGACTACAGGCACCCACCATAACGTGTGGCTATTTTCAGTTGCAGTTGTCATTGTTGTTTTAGTTGGCCCAGGCCGGGTTTGAACCAGTCAGCCTTGGTGTGTGTGGCTGGCACCCTAACCACTGTACTACGGGCGCTGAGCCAACAGTTTTTTGCAATCCTTCTATTTTGCCTATCCTTTGTAAATCTTTGGATCTGTCCCAGAAGGTCATTAGTAATTGTATAGTAGTGAATCTAGTTCATTCATCTCATTCTTCTGCCTTACATGGAGGGTCACAGAAATAAACTGATTTAACTAGAGTCATAGTTCTCTGCAATCCCTATTTGCAGGAATGGCACTACCATCGCCCTAGTTGTCCAAGGCAAAACTCTTTGTTATCCATGACTCATCTTTCTCAACAGTTACCCTGTTAATTCTATAGCCTTAATATCTTAAATTCCAATGCCACAATATGGGATTCAAGACTATTCCTGAATTTGTCCTAACTTTCCAATCTGATCTCTTCTCACCAGTCTTCACCTAGGCTGTGCTCCCACCCTATTAAGCCTGGGATTTCCTAAACCCATAGGCTCATCTCACTTCCCGATTATCTCTGGAGGATGGAAATTTTGAGATAAAGATCTGAGCAAACATGGATGATTCTTTCTTTTGCTCCCCTTAACTGGCAAGGTGAAGTGGCTCAGGGCTTTGCCTGGCCCTCTCCCTTATTTCTTCCTAGCCTCAGGTTACTGGGATAGACTGCCCCTCTTCTAGGGCTGGTGGTGAAGGCATTTGCTCAAATTGAAGTTGTAATAGCTGAAACTGGGGTCTGGGCTTTGGGGTAAAAATAGATCCAATTTTGCTCAAGGCTGCTGAGACTATTGAAGGAAAAAAAACATGCCTCCATTTGGAAGCTTACAGGTGTCCTACAGTGGGCACTGGGACTGAAGCCCCAGCTTCAGTATTACTTACCTTCTCCGTGACCAGAAAACCAAGAATGGGATTTAGAAAATCTTAAGTGTTTTGGCCAAATATAATTGAAGGGCCTTGCCACTCCATTTTCCCCAACCCGTCCCACTTGGTGAATTCCTTCTTCTTAATTTCTAAAAATGTCTGACTGTCCTCCAAGGAGACTGTAAACTCTTTGAAGGTGGACTATACCATTTTCATCATTGCATCCTCAGCGCCTAGCATTGCTGACGATAGTATAATTGATGGTACAATTGAAAGATCATGCGTCTATTAAGCGCCGGCATGGAATTTGAAATGTCTATTGCCAATTCTTCTACACGTCTCTCACGACCCAGCACTTTCCCTTGCCAACTCACAGCTCTTTTCTCTGCTCAGTATCCAGTTGGGGAAAGGCTAAGACTTTTTTTGAAACAATCTACTCAACAGTTCAGTTGCACTCTCACCCACATGCCTGCACTTAAGAGGCACCTCCGTAGCTCATGGTTGAGTTTATTTTGCTCCTCTATGGCTTTGATGAAAGCCAGAGAAACGTGAAGGAAAAATGGATTCAGTGATCAAAATCATATCCAAGGAGACAAGGGTGGCCAAAGAAGGTGATGAATCTGCGGAATTCTTCCCCTTGTAGGACAGCTTGTCAGCACAACTCAAAAGTCTTTCCTCACCTCACAACCTCCACTTTTTGAGACTAGGTCCACTTGGGCTGCAATATTTTCTTCAAATCTTTTAATGACTAGGGCACTTAAAGTGAGAAAGGGAAAGTAAAGTCAGAGGAAAGGACGAGGGGCTAGGACAGAGCCAGGCTGGCTTCTGCTCAGAATTCAAGATGGGTCTCCAGGATTCAGGGAAGGCAGCTCAACTCCATCTCTTTCCTTTCTGCTCCTGCTATCTTCTCCGAGTCGGCAGGGACTGATTAATCACTGAAACACAGCCTGGGAAAAGAAGGGAGAGTTTCTTTCCTAAGAGTCTGAAAGAGAAAAACTTTGAGGAAACAGCCAAGAAAGGGAGAGGAGACTGTGATTACGTGTGGGAGGAAGGAGTCCGGCAGGCGGGCACGCCGGCGAACCTCAGGCATGTGGGCTGAGCCCCCGCCACACACGCGAGGGAAACACCGGTGCAGGAGGAAGCCGCGCCGTAGAGCCGGGACGCAGCCCTTGCCCGGTCGCGCGAGGCCTGGCTTCAGAGGCCCGCGGCCGCGCCCCGGGGGCGGGGCAGCCCGTGAGTGGGGCTCTCACCGAGGGCGGCAGGCGCGTAGTCTCCCCGCCTCGGAGAGCGGCAGAGGCAGAGGATACCCTTCCGCACCGCCCGCCGGACGAAAGCAGCGACCGAGGAGCCCGGCGCCCATTGGCGGCGGCGGCTCAGTGTCCCCGCCCCCTCCGCGTCCCCGCCCCCTCCGCGGCCACCGCCGCTTCCCGGCTCCGCCTCCTCCCCCTCCGGGAGCCGCCTCTGTCGCCGCCGCCGCTGCTGCCGCCGCCGCCGCCGCCGGCCGGGGCCCAGCCAGCGCCCGCCGCGCCGGAGTCTAGTCGCAGCCGGAGCCGCTGCTTGCGGCCCCGCCATGAGCGGAAGCGCCGCCGCCGCGGTCGCCGCCGGAGCCGCCTCAGCAGCCGCCGCTGCCGCGCACTTCCAGTCTCAGTCGTCGTCTCCCAGGCCGGGCCCCACCGAGCTCGGGGCCCCGCGCCGCCCGCGCCCCCCGCCGCCCCGGTCCGAGCCCGCCGCCGCTGACCGCCTCAGCCCTCTCGGGCACGGGCCTCTCCGGGCGGGCGCCCACGGTGGAGGCGCCTGCGGCCGAGCGCCGGGAGCAGGTACGGGGTCCAGAAGCGGGCCAGGCGAGGAGGGGCGTGGGTTGATCCCGGGGGTGGGGGACCCGAAGGCGTGCGGTCCAGCTGCCCGGCCCCGCGGAGGGGGGGAGGAGCGTTCTCCGGGTCAGCTTTGTCCGGCCCCGGATCCCCAGTGAGTCCTGCATCTCTGCCAAGCCGAGTGGCTCACAAAGCGTTTTCCTACCCAGTGGGTGCCCCGCTCCCTCACGGTGAGCAGGGCAGGACCTCCCTAGGTTCCCACTCCGCGGAGGAGGGAACTGAGGCTTAGAGGGGAAGTGACTTGCCCAAGGTCACATAGCAGGCGAGAGTCAGAGCCTGGCTGGGACCCAGGGCCATCCTGGGCCAGCACGGGCCCGGAGCAGAATGGGCTGGGAGGAGACTGAGCCCCCAGCCCCCGAGAAGTGTGAGAGATGGATCGGGGAGGAGGGGGCTAGGCCCTTTCCCTGGCACACCCACCTAACCCTTTAGGGGCTGGCTTCGGAGAAGAAAATCTCTTGCGGGGTGGCACGGAGGAGCTGGGGGCCGATTTGGGAGCTTGGTGGTGTCCTGGGGAGCTGCAAGGAGAGAGGCTCCAGTGAGAGGTGTGCTGTCGAGGAGAAGGTTTTTTGAGAGAATGGGGCAGAGCTTCGGAAACTTCTTGTTGTGGGGACCGTTTGGTCTCTGCCAGGCCACCTTCCCCACTAACGGCACAGACTAAACCAATTCGGCTGGAATTTATGGGAGGGAGGCCTGCCCGCTTTTGTGGAGACGCCCGTGAGGTATCTTTTTCATTAGGTGGTTCGAGTTTTGTTCATTCCCAAACCAGAAATGCATACATGGCCCTGGGAAAGACATTTATACCACAGAAGGCCATGTGAGTATTTTCCAGGTGGTCTGGACCTACCACACTTGGAGAACTCCAAGAGAAAGAACTATCCCAGGCGTGAAGGGGGAAGAAAGCTGAAAGGGTTGGGACAAGTCACTCACCTGCCTGACTTGTAAATCTTGGGATTTCCGTTTTTGTTTGGGGTGGGTGATTTAGGTAGGTTGTTTTTAATCGCATATGCATCTGGGAAAGGGAAGGGGGAAGGGTTCTTGCAGTTCTGGAAGAAAGGAAGAAGGGGTAATGCGTTACAAGCAGAGAAGAGGGTCCGGTGGAGGTAGAAAATAGAAGCTGTGAAATAGGGAAAAAGGACAGGGTAGTCAGTCATTGTGGGGGAAGGGAGATGAGAGGATTGCTGAAGGGAGGGGGCGGTGTTTAGTTTAGAAAAAAGATTGGGATGTTTCAAAGAGGGAACTAAACTTGATGAGTTTGAAAGGAGTCTGTTAGAGGTGGATGGTTGCTTGCAAGATTGATAATATGTTTTGGTCGGCAATCACTTCATTTGCTTTCAGTAAGGATAGTTAGACTTTTATAGAAATGTTCTAGCTTTAGCACCTCTTCCCCCCTCATTCTTGCTCCTGTTCTGAGGATGCCGGCTCAAGAGCCTTTAGTGTTATCTTGAAAGTAAGGTTTGACAAAAAGGGAAAGGGAAGGACTCATTAATTAGCAAATGCATTAATTAAGGCCCTTTGTCCAAGATGATTCCTTGTTTAAGTCAGCTGTTTTCTTGCTGCCCTCCTGCACAGCAACTTTCCAGTTGTGGTAGCTGTTGGCAAGGTGTTTAGGGAAGGAATGTCCATCTAATTCATCTGAATTAGATTTTTCTAAAAAACTATAAGAAGCACATATTTGACATATATATGTATGTAAACAAAATGTACGCATCAGAGACTTACAATCAGGGAAATGCAAGTTGAAACAACAGTGAGATGCCATTTCACACTAGATTGGCAAAAATTAACAGCTGTGATAACCAGATATTATTAAGGTTGTGGGGAAATAAACTTTTATATACTGCTAGAGGAAATGTAAATGAGTACACCTTCCTTGAAGAGTATTTTTGGTTGATGTTTAGTTGAAGGTGGGCATACCCATCTACCTAAAAGGTTCATTCCTGGATATATATGCAAGAAATCCTTGCATACTGATCCAAGAAAATAAATATTAAAAAGTACAAGAGTGCTCTTTCCGGCTTAAATCTCCACTATCAGAGGATTACATTCATTTTTAGATAGACCCACACAATTTAATGTTATACCTTTGTGAAAAATAACTATGGTCAGTTGCATTAAAATGGATGAATCTCAAAAACATAATATGGGGCGGTGCCTGTGGCTCAGTGGGTAGGGCGCCATCCCCATTTACCAAGGATGGCATATTCGAACCCAGTCCTGGCCAAACTGCAATAAAAAATAGCCGGGCATTGTGGCAGGCGCCTGTAGTCCCAGCTACTCGGGAGGCTGAGGCAAGAGAATCACCTAAGCCCAGGAGTTGGAGGTTGCTGTGAGCTATGACACCACCGCACTATACTGAGGGCGATAAAGTGAGACTCTGTCTTAAAAAAAAAAAACAAAAACATAATATGGAGTGGGGGAACAAGTCACAGAAGACTTCTTACAGTATCTTTCCACTTGTATAAAACCTGAAAACATGCAAAATATTGTTTGTGGCTACTTATGTATGTAGCAATAATATCAAAACATGCATAGGAATGACTAACACCAAATTAAAAGTAATAAGTATCTCTGGGAAGAGAAGATGAGGAATGAATATGGACCAGGGGTATACAGAGGGCTTTATTTATACCGAGAGGGAACCTCTGTATAAGTTATCTGATTTAGATTTTCTCAAATTAAAAAAATCTGAATCAGATAATTGCAAATTAAGATTTGCTAATGTTGGGTGTAGGGTAGAGAGATATTCAGTATATTTTAAATATTTTTCAGATGTTTGAATTATTTCTCATGCAAAAAATTGTTTATAGAATACGAGTTTTTGCCCCATAATAATGGATAGTGTAGCCATAGGCTCCAGCCCAGCACAGCCATGCAGGCTGATGATCTTTTCACCCCTTTCTGATTTTGGAACTGCTGATGGATGTGGAGAATTTCCCAGTACATAGAACCTCTGTAAGTTGACCACCAAAGGGACTGTAACAAGCTGGTCAACAAATGGAGGTGATTGCTACAAGGAACTAGGCCTCCTGTACTGATACACACATGTGGCCTGTGTTTGGTCTATGAAAATTAGGTCAATTTAAGAAGGTGGTCAGCTATCGAGGTTCTACTGTATTTCTAAACTTTCTAGAGGACCTAGGTCAGCAGTTTGAGCTTTGTCAAAATAGAAATTGTCCAGGACATTCTGATTTATCAGATGAAGGGAGGGACCCAGACATCTTATTTTGAGAATGCTTTCTAGTAGATCAGTAGTTCTCAACTTTCCTAATGCCGTGACCCTTTAATACAGTTCCTGTGGGTCGTGACCCACAGGTTGAGAACCGCTGCACAGTACATTCTGATGTCCACTAAAGTTTGAGAACCATTGTCTTAGCTTTGCCCCAGCCTACCCTTTAGGCTTTTCCACCTGCTGTCTTTTGTTGTTCCTCTTGGATAACTGGGATGGGGTTTAGACTCATGGGATATTTAGCTCTTTTGTGTAGTTTAAGAGAAAAGTAGGGTTGGGTGACACACCCTTCTTAATCTAAGTCAGTGGTTCTCAACCTGTGGGTCGCGATCCACAGGAACTGTATTAAAGGGTCGTGGCATTAGGAAGGTTGAGAACCACTGATCTATGTGGTCAGTTCTTTTTTTCATACAGGGAGCTAACGGGTCCTTCAACTACCAGGGCAATTTTAACAACATTATGTGTAGTTAAACTATATGTGATATTATTTTAGGACAAGAGCAAAAAGGATCTAGTAGAGAAGGAAAATTACCAAATTTGGAGCAAGTAATCCCCCAGAAGTAAATGTATCTGATCATGCCTTTTTTAAAGAGAAAGATGGTTCATCCTTCTGCAGATGACAGGGATTTAGTGTGTTAGCTTATGACATTTATGTTTAGTTATTTGAATCTGGGGTCAAAGATTAGGGTTTTAGGAAACAACTGAATATCCCTAAAATGGGAGTTTCCTTTCTTAAAAATGTGCTAGTTTTCCTTATCTGCTAAGACCTTTTTTGCAGTAGTCCTGGTGTGTTTAGGAATGAATTTATATTAATATGAGACTCTCTGATATTGAAATTTGTGAAATGCCTGTTTACCGAGGTTCTTCTTTCTGGGAACCCACTTTGAAGGTACATTGATGCCCTAACTACACTTTTAATTTAGCAGGGCTGCTGTGTAGGCACAATTAGAGCACACAGATACCTGTTTTGGGTGACAAGTGAGGGTGGAAGTCCATTCTGTGCTTCACTTCACAAGATGAGCACCTGGTGTGCAGTGGTGTGCTGTTAGAGAAGGGGCACCTTTTCTTTTTTTTTTTTTTTTGTAGAGACAGAGTCTCACTTTATCGCCCTGGGTAGAGTGCCGTGGCGTCACACTGCTCACAGCAACCTCCAGCTCTTGGGCTTAAGCGATTCTCTTGCCTCAGCCTCCCTAGTAGCTG
>CAUYON010176732.1:0-28018 GCA_963573935.1 Arctocebus calabarensis
AGCACCATCCACGGGGGACACCCAGCACCAGCCACGGGGGGACACCCAGCACCATCCAAGGGGACACTCAGCACCATCCATGGGGGACACCCAGCACCATCCACGGGGGACACTCAGCACCATCCACGGGGGGGACACCCAGCACCAGCCACGGGGGGACACCCAGCACTATCCAAGGGGACACCCAGCACCAGCCACGGGGGGACACCCAGCACCATCCAAGGGGACACTCAGCACCATCCATGGGGGACACCCAGCACCATTCACGGGGGAACACCCAGCACCATCCACGGGGGGACACTCAGCACCATCCACGGGGGACACCCAGCACCATTCACGGGGGGACACCCAGCACCATCCACAGGGGGGACACCCAGCACCAGTGGGGGGACACGCAGCACCAGCGAGCAGCCCACTCTGAAGGATGCTTCCGTGTATTTCAGGGGAAAGGAAAAGCTGAAGCCTCTGAAGCCGTCAGCGTCACCGAGCGAGCTCGGCAGGACAGGGGACTTGGACGGTGCGCCGGTAAAGCAAGCACATGGCAGGAAGGGGCCCAGAAAGGAGGCAGCCTGCCTCACAGAACAGCCCTCTCCCAAGTGCGGCTGGAGCTCCACAGGAGGGGAGGGCGAACTCATCCACAGGAAGGGTCAAGCGCTTTCTTAAAAAAGCTTTATCCAGTCATGACTGATGGAGTGAGTGAGCCAGGCAGCAAGGAAACAGAAGACAAAGCAAAGTCACCTAGCCTGCAGGAAGTGGTATGCACAGAGGACAGGGATGGCCCCAGCTTCCACCAAACATCAGACAGAAACTCAAGTTCCTAACACAGAGAACCGCGAAGGAAACCCTGCCAGGGCCTCGCTCAACACCTCTTCTGCCGTGAAGCTTTTTATGTCAAGTGCCTGGGCCCTGTGCGAAAATGGAGAACCATGGCAAGGAAGAACATTTGGAGCCCCCCGGCCTGCCAGAGCTAGCCCCGCTGGCCAGGACGGAGCACAGGGCGTCCAGGGCTGAGTGCAGCCCAATAGGGGCCTTGCTGGCCGCCACACAAGTCACAATCGCTGTGACGCCAGCAGGGCCTGAAGGGAAAAACAGGCATTTAGGTGCCTCTGTGGAGAGGGCCCTGACAGCTCCCAGGGAAGCCACCCGGTGCGTGTGGGGCCTGTGCAGGACACAAGCTGTCAGCACTGGGATTTTTAAGGGGAATGTCACTTAAAGACCCTGGAGCCAGAGGGGAAGAGGATCTGATCACTCCTCCTGGGACTCTGGCTTCATGGGGTGTCAGTGAGCCATGGTGGGTAGGCCTGAAGCCAGCTTGCAGCTCAGGCCTGGAGAAGGAACACAGCTTTAAAAGACAACCTACAATTAACACAGGCACAATTATCTTCCTAATTTAGGTTAATTTCTACTTGCAACCCTCGCTGGCAGGTTGGGGGGAGGGCAGCACTGGGGAGAGCTATGTCAGTGCTTTATATTTTGTTCTTCTACATCCACACATATTAAATATCATAAAGAAGAATTCAAATATCCTCCATCGATTTCTAGAAAAAGGGCCTAAGCTCAAAAGGCCCATAGCTCCTTCTTCTCCATAGGAGGGGCAGGCTGCATTCTCATGAGAGTAAGAGCCTTTCTTCTCAAGAGTTCTCTGCTCCTAGGGATGAGCTTTTGTCTGTAGCACCACAGCAGAACCCAGGCCAGATCCTGAGGTCAGGACACAGCCCGGCCAGGAAGTCTAACAGGGCCAGCAAGGTGTTGGCTAAGAGGGCGACCGGCAGGGGGGCTGGCAGGCACAGCCTGAGGAAAGCCCAGCAGTACAGGAGCTGCAGGTGGGCCTAGGGCACCTGTCAGCTGCTGCCAAAGAGCCTGCACAACCAGCCCCAAGGAGGCCAGAGCTACCCCTGCCTGCCAGCGGCACCCAGAGTACCCTTGCTTGCTGGTTCTGAGTTTAGAGCACAACCCCTTCCCAGCACTGGCTGATTGCTGGATGTGAGATACGGCCATCTACCCAGCCCAGTGAGTTAGCAGTGACCAAATCACCACGGTGGGCAGGCTTGGCAGGGCTGGAAAATAGAGACCCTCTGACCCTATTTAAAATGAAGTACTTTGGTTCCAGAAAAGCAAACAACAGTATCTTATCTGGGCACTTGAGCAAAAGTAACGGGTCAGGTGTGTGGGGTTCAGGGACACCCACGTGTCCACAGACAAACACTGTCAGAATGGAGGTAAGGCCAGTGGAGAAGATACCGTTTCTTCTTTCTTTTTCTGGAAGGGGGAATAGGGCAGTTAGCTATAAGGAGGGTTTCACATGGATTTTTGAGGGGACTGTCCCTTTTAAATAACCAAAGAGAAATGACAGGGAACTGAGAGGCACCCAAGGGCACTCAGCACACCTCCCTCAGGCCCTTTGGCTCAGAGCTTTTGATTCCAAGCTACCATCCAAACTATAAGTAACAAACTCCACTTGAAATAGTTTTTGTTTTTTTTTTTTAAATACAACTCCATGTCCCTGTAGACATAGAACAGAAACACCACCTTCATTCTAAGGTCAAGGTTCGGGGCCAGCAGCCAACTCCAAGGGGGCCCAGAACGAATATCATAAAGATATTATGGTATTCGTAATACCTGGGCCACACCAGTTTGAGCTTGGAAAATGGTTCCAGCCAGATCAGTCCTGAGCTGCTTTACCCAGGAAGTCCACGGGACACATCTCCCCTGCAAAGATCACTGGCCATAGTAGCTCTCTAGACAGAGCCAGCTGGCTCCTCTACCCTGGGGCTTCCCCTGGCCTTACACAGCAACTGCCTCTGAGTTTCTGTGCATTCCCCCCAATAGGTTTCCCAGTGCCTGCCCCCATCACCTCCAGCTTTTGTAATGAATAATTGTAAACATGTTGCAAAACCTTGGAATCCCAGAAAAGCCCATCTTAGAAGTAAATGACTTATCCTCTGCAATCAAAGGGGGATAAAACCTACCCCAACAAGGGGGGGACCTCATGGGAGCAGGTGAGGACCACAGGATAAAGGCCAAGTGTCTGCTACCACATGGTACCTAGTGCTGCGAAGGGGCCAAGACCGGGAGGCAAGCCCCGAGGACCAGCACACCCAGGAGGATGCAGATAGGGGTCAGGGCTCACCCTGAGACACCTCTGGGGCACCCTCTGGCCGCTGAGCCTGTGCCACCCAGTTTTCCTGACTTGGGGGTCTGTCCACACCCTGCACTGAGAAGCTAAGCTGCTAAACCTGGACACCGAGTTCAAGCGCCCCCAAGCTAAACAGAAGGCATGCAAGACCCAAGGGCAAGAGCGCCAGGCTCCCTCCTTCCTTAGAAAGCCTTTTTAGTAGGAAACCATATTTAACAAGTATTTGCTAAGTACTTGCTAGGGCCCTAGAACTAATAGTAACAGGAGGATTTTAAATCACCACTTGTAAAGAGAAAAAGGAAAGCAAATTTACTAGAGACATTTCTACAGAGTCATGCAAATCACCAGCCTCCCAGCTCCACTCTCCGCTTCCCACCAGGGGAAAAGCAGCTCAAGCTCAGGGTCAAACTGAAAGCTTCCGGAGGCCGCCCACACCCACAGGGTTGCTCAGGTCACGTTCAAGCTGAAGAAGCGCCCCATTATGTTTTCTATTCCCTGGGGTGACTCAGCGGAGGACCATGTCCACCACGCAGCTGCCCTGCAGAGTCCTGAGGAGGGCATGAACAACAGCAGCCCTTGGCAGGGTGCTGGCAGATGCTGACCTGTCAGATCAGCATTTTGGAAGGTCCTTCTGAAAGCCAATGGAAGCCAGGGCAGGGAAAGGTGGTGCAACTAGGATGGAGAAAAGGCAGAGCACTGAAAGAGACTTCTAGCAGACGGGACAGGATTTAGGAAGAGCCTGGTCTGAGCGGGTTGGTGAGTGGGTAGGACGCTCTGTTCCTAAGAGGGGCACGCAGTGGTGGAACGAGCTGCAGCCTGTGCAGAGGTGTCACCAGCCCAGCAGACGGAGACTCAGGTGGGCAGAGTTGGAGTCACCACAGGGGCCTGCAAGGCTGAGCCTCAGCCCTACCCCAGGTGTCACCCCAAGAAGGAAAAGGGGGCAGTTCCCCACACCGAGAAGAAGCCCGGCTCAGCTCCCTACCTGCGCCATGGGAGCACTGCCCACTCCAGGGTCCTGTGAGGGCCACTCTGGTTGGCGCTTACCAGCAGTCAGGCCTGGGATGGGAGTGTGAGTGTGTGCCCAGCTTCTGTTCTTACCTTCAGGAGGAGAAGAAGGAGTGTGTGCGGGCTGGAAAGACTAACTCAGACGGGTTGAGGACCACCAGGCCAAGCTCTCACTGCCACGTGGCCAAATCCAATTCAAAAAAAGCCAGCTATGTGACTGCCAACCAGGATGACACAGGAGCAGGTCTGGAAGAAGACGCAGCGCTGCTCCCGGCTGACCTCGGTGCGGCCAGGAGGACAGAGTGAGAGATTACCCAGACCTCATCTGTTCTCATTCTTTTAAAAATGTCCTGACACAAACAGGCCCTGTCTCCATTAGACAAAATGAACAACACCTCCTTGCCTGTTCTCAGAGAAAGCTCCAGCCCTTCCTCTTGGGAAGCTGCTGTCTCTTCCCAGCGCGGGCTGGTTGTGGCTGTCCACTCTGAACGAGTGTTAGTGTTCCTGCTGAGCTCTGATTATAAATGTCCTCACCAAAACCCACAACATCACCAATGGCTGTCTACACAAACAGACCAGAGAAGCAGGCCATCGCTACCTGTCCCACAACCACGATCTTTCAGAAACACACGGCCAGCTCCCTCCGACACCGCAGTCCTGGGCCCTCACCGTCCTTCTGGCTCCCGCTGCCGCTGTAGCAGCTCCTGCCCACCCTGAGGACCGAGGGTCACCAGGCAGCAGGCAAGCCTGCGTGGACTCCTGGGGGCACTGAGGATGTCAGACTCACATTTCACAGACACAGCTGCCAAGGCACAAAAGTGCAGGGACCACCCCAGGTCACTCAGCAGACTCGGTGCATGCGCGGCCTGGATCCCAGAACCATGCCCTCAGCACCCCACGTGTACAATCAGAAAACACATACTCTCCCTGCGCACACACAGGCACACGCACAAGAACACAGCATGTTTGGCCACATGCATGTGCTGGGCCAGGTGCTGTCACTTTGGTCTGAAGATTTCCCTGTCCACCTGGTGCAGGGGCTGTGCCGGACAGCAGTGCAGAATGGTCACAGCCTGTCCCAAAGCATCCTCACCTCAGTTGGTTTGCTGGGTTTTTTCTTGATTCACTGGTTCCAAACTCTCTTTTTTAGAAGCAGGCAGCCTGCTGAGTGCTGACACTTTGATTCTAAAGGTCATCCCCTGACATTTCCTGTGGCCTCAACTACCTGTCAGGGCCTCTGCAGATCAGGGTCAAAATGCTAGCTGACATTTAAGAGAAACTGCACTTGTTCTTTTAAAACTTTATCTAACCATTTCTGGCTCTTTTTCATTGAAAATAAGTCACTCAATAGCAAAACAGGCTGTTCTACCAGAGTGTGTGCCGGGCCAGGGATGCCACGGGTGCTGTCGCCCCCCCAGATCGGGCCAGGGAAGCCATGGGTGCTGTCACCTCCCTCCCTCCCTCCCCCCACCCCCCGGGCCAGGGAAGCCATGGTCGCTATCACCCTCCAGACCAGGCCATGCCTCAGTGAGGGCAAAGGAGGCCTGAGGGGTGTGGCCAGGAGATCCTGGGTAGCAGATGAATTTGGAAAGCACTGGATTCATGACTAAACTCACTCACCAGGCCCATGTAATGCAGACAGTCCTGGAACTATTTGCTCTAATTTCCCTTGACATTTAATATTTGATTATTCCTGCCAAAGAAATGAACAGTGATCTAGAAGGCTTCCAAAAGATGTTCCCTGGGGTGTAGGGAAAAAAATAAAACACTCTTTTCTATTTATTTTTATGTTAAAGGAGAGAAAAAAAGAACGAAGCTTTGTGCTGTCTCTTGGAAGAGTTGGTCTACACCTCTCTGGTCTGAGTCGGGGCATGCGGGGTCTCCAGGAGCCTCTGGACCCCACCATCCCCTGAAGCAGAGACGTCCCTGAGGAGCCTGGAGAAGCACCTGAGCCCAAACCCTGGCACAAGGACGGCGCGGGCTGCAGCTCGGTCAGACACCAGCTCTCAGCCTACGCGGTGGCCAGGCCTCACAAGAACCCCCTAACGGGTCCAGCACTGTCCGCAGAGTGGTGTTCGGTCACTAACTTGCAGGCCAGCCACAAAGGGCCCCATCTAGACACAGGACCTCCCTGTGCTGCAATCTCCTGAATCAGGAGAGCAACTCCCCTTGGCTGGTAAACACAAGGGCTAAATGACCAAGTCAGGCACGAGAGCCACCCGCACATGAAGTGGGGCCAACACTGGCTTCACACATCACTGACTAAGCTCCAAGTTCTGTGCGTGCCGGCCCCACGGGCACATGTGGCCCCACAACAGCCACCTCCCATCTCAGGACAGCTTCTTGCAGTCACCACAGAGGCACAGCCCCTGACATGAACAGGAAACCTTAGAAGGACTGTGTTCGTCAACTCACAGCTTTTACAAAGTTGAGACATGGAAAGAGGAAGCATACTTCCAGAACAAAGAAGCAAACGTCACTGTTCAGATACAAGGGGCACCGTGTCCACACCACAGGTGCCTTAGCCACACGGGACCTGAGTACACCACGGAACCAGGGCAGGGAGTCTGCAGAAATCACCGTGAACAGAAACACGTCATACAATAAAGACAAATGGACAAAAACAAGAAACGCCAAACCAAGTAATTCTCCCAGCCTAATGTTTGGCAAAAACAAGTTCAGGGCACAGCAGAGGAACGTCGGGAATTCCAGAAGCAGACGGACCTACGATCAAATCCAGCTGCACAGACGATGCGGCTGGTGCCCTGGACCAGCTGTGACTTCTCAGAGGATGGCAGACCCTTGGGCAGATGGTGTCACGGAGGTGCATGAAGACACTTCCAGACCCTGACACACACCAGGGCTCCACACGTGCCGGAGCCTGCGTCTCGGAGACACTGGGTTTGCCTGAGACTCACGTGAACACACGGCGGATGTTCTGGGCCCGGCAGAGGCCTCCACACAGCAGCACAGCCTGGCTCTGGGCTCCTCTTCATCTAAACCCACATGGTCAGCACGTGCAGGACTGGCGTGGGCAGGAACACATCACCAATGCCCACAAAGCCGTGAGAGCCCGGCCGGAACTGATTTATCAAGGACTCAACCATGCGGAAATCATCACGCGTCACCGGCAAGGGCCAGGCTGCAGCGGCATTTAAATGAATAAAACTTAGCATGATAGAATTATTTTCATCTAATAACCCCTCAGACCCCCACTGCGTTGCATGGTGGACAGCACAGCCTCCTCCACACGGGACCAGGGGCAGTCCTCCTGTCACAGCCTGTCATACCAAATGTGCAGAAGCTAGGGTCGGGGCAGCTGCCACCACGAACACACTCCAAAAGTCAACACATCCATCGTCAACAGTGGGGGGGGAAATGCATCACTACTGGACCAGCCTGTACGACAGGATTTTTGTTTATTAGTTTTTCTTTTGACAACACAAAGACTCCTGCCAAGCAAAGGTATTTGAGAACAGGGATGGACCCCTCATCCGTGTGATAACCAGGAAAAAGGTACTCTAATGCTCACACGGTGTAATCACAACAGACCCTCTGACCCCTCACAGCCATGGTGGCAGGCACAAGACAGGCACACATGCCAGCAGGTGGCATTCTCACAGGTCACAGCAGGTGTGCGTATTTGTTTGCACTAACGTTTAATGGGTCGATGACCCACATTTACTTATTGGCTAGGTCACTTTCGATGGCATACACATGAACAAGAGAGTCCTTGAGTGAGTGACTGGAGCTGGGCAGGGCCACGGGTGTGGCCTTCTGCACTGGCTGACTCCTGGTGACTTTCATAGACGTGGGACTGGACGCTCGGCTGGGCTGTTTGCCTGCTGTGCCTGGCTCCAGGGCCTACTCAGATTGCCTTGCTCTCAGGTTGTGTAATAGAAGAACACGACAGACAAGCCAAGGCAGGGAGGGACAGGACACGCTGAGAGCCTGTGGGGACAGAGCTGGAGACTGTGCAGGGAGGGGAGGAGGAGACAGCGGGGGGGGGGGGGGTCCCATCTGAGGACTCCATGTGTGCTGGATGAATCTGTCCTGAATTCCATCAGTACATTCCTTTTTATCCTGGCGAGTGAGAGAATTTCTACTCCTGGTGACTACAACAGTTAGCACCCACCTTGCTGTCACCTGGACCCTGTCCTGTGGCCGTCTCCCAACAGCCTTGAGAAGGACGATGGATTTGGCCACGTGCTGATACTGGCCGCTCCAATGTGGTGCTCCCCCGCTCATCCCAGTGGGGAAGTTCAAGTAGATGAAAGAAGAGCCAGCCTCCAGCCCTCCCCTTAAGGCGGCCTTAGAGCTGCACTTTAGGTAGCCACTTGCCACATATGGTTACTTAAATTAAAACTTAATTTAATTTTAAGTCCACTTCCTCTGTTGCACTAACCACATGTGACATGGCCCCTCCCAGGGGCCTTCTCCCTTCTCTGGGACCACACCGATGCTCCTCTGCAAGCCCTGCCCCTTCCTCAGCACCTGCTCCGTGTGTTCCCTCCGTGAGTCCCACAGGCGCCCCTTCCAGCAGAGACAGCCAACATCCAGCCCCAGGCAGCCTCTAGAAAGCCGATGTGTCTCCTCTGCCATGTTCTGCGCCTGAGGAGTCTGCCTCCCACTACGGCCATTACCAGCAATGACCATGGGACGCGGGGCACGAGGTTAACGTGAGTCCCCAGCCGTAGGGTGTGCCTGCCGAGCCCCAGTGACAGTGAAACTGTCCTACCTGCCTCCAAGTAGCCTCAAGTCTGGGACAAAGTGGCAGCCAACACTCGGAGATGTTGTGAGGGCGTCCACACAGCCACTTTCTAAATCCTGCTGGTGTTTCCTCTGAGGAGAAGAGTATGAACAGTGGAGGGTGCCCAGCCTCCAGAGCATGGTCATCCTTACTGTCCAGGAGACTATGTCTAAGTCGGGGGCCACCGCTCTTTTCTGTCTCCTGGAGTCAGGGATGATTCCCAAGCCATGGAAATGACCTCTGCTGCCGCTATACACAGCGCCGCCAAAAGACAGTCTGAATGCTGTGCACAGGCGAGGGGAAAGGAGCTGTGACTTCGGCTGGCCTCACTTGGACAACAGTTTTCCTTCAGGAACCCTCCCATGTGAAGAAAGGACCGGCCGTGACCAAAGCCCTGACCCCAACCTCAGCCAGAGGGAAGCATCAAATGGAAATTTGTTTGTTTCACAGTCGGGGACAAGGCAAAGTTGGCAGCACATTCATCTGGCTACGCAAACTAAAGTGACCAATGAATCCAGCAGGTGACTGTAAACTGTGCCACGCTGGACAACAGGCACGCAGTGCAGACCCCTCCATAGCATCAGCGCAGAGAAAATTTCACTGCCTTCGAGAGGGCTTGCAGAGGCAGGGCTGGGGACAGAGGCCCCCGCACAGGAGCTCCACAGGGCAGCCAGCCCCACACTCCACCTGTCTCACCTGCACTTCCTCTGTCCCAGCTGTACAGTGGAAGCCACCAAGTCACCCAGAGTGACTCCAGGCCCAGGACAATTTCAAGTGGACTTGAAATTAAATTAAGTTTTAATTTAAGTAACCATATGTGAAGTGGCTACTGCCCTGCTTCCCAAAGCATTTCAAAGGAGCCACCACCAAGGACCATCACAGGTCAACAGTCTCCACAAACCGCTCACTCTTGAGAACAGTGGGACATCCTGCTCCCCCCTGCAAAATCCGCAGAATTTTGTTCTCACCTAGAGAAGCCCTTGCTGACCTTTGGGGGGAACATACAGTCCCCAGCGGGGGGCGGGCACCACAGCCCAGGCCCTGGCCAGGCAGCACTGGCCGTAAGGAGGTGCCACTGGCTGGACACCACCTCCTCAGCACACCAGGAGCCTGCAGAGTGGGTGTGGCGGTGTCGTCACGAGGGCGCACTTCAACCTCAGCGGGAACCACTTGGGCCATCCCCACCTAGCCTCTGAGGACTGCCGGAGGCGTCTAACGGACACCATCCCGGGAGCCCTGGGCGGGCAATTTGCTTTTCTTGCCTTTTCATCCACTACAGCATGTTTGTTTTTGTCTTTCTCTGGAGTCTAGATGAAATTAAATTTTCTCACCTCTGTAAAGGGAAACCTCCTCCTGCCACGGCCACCATGTGTCCACAGCATAGCCACCTCCATCCCAGCCCCACCCCCAGGGAGGCAGACACAGCCTGCTGCCCCTGGTCTCCCCACCCCTTCCCTGCCCCGCTGTGCGGAGACAGCTGCTGAGTGTCCCCCCACCCCGTCTCCGTATCTTCCACTCACTTTGCTTTTACCTGACTTGAGGAAATGACCAAGCTGAGCTGCGGCCAAGTGAAAACTTGAGTCAGCCCGAGGATGTCCAGGTTCCCTGTCTTGTACCAGCGGGTGTCGAGGCCTCAGTCCTCATTCTCAGAAAGCGGCTGTGGCAGCTGGGCCTCCGCGCCCACCTGAGCCTACCCGGTCTCAGGGACCACAGGCCTTCCCCGGCTCCACTGGCCTCGCCCCTGGTGAGGGTCAGGGAGGGTCAGGTGCTTTAAGGGTCAGGGTCAGGTGCTCTCTTCACCCTCGCCCTGGGGCCCCTTCTGCCGTGCTCCAGCCCAGCTCACTGGGTAGACTCGGGGTGCAATCCCCACTTCCCCATGATAGCAGCTGACCTCAGGGCAGTTGCTTAACCTCTCTGAATCAGCTTCCTCACATACAAATTAAAAGAAGCAAATCTGGAAAGCCCAGAGCTCTGAGGCCTCACCAGCAGGAGCAAGGCGGTGAGAGCAGGTGTGATGCCGGTCGGACTCTCCTGTCACATGCTGCGAGGATTACATGGGATCAGGTGCGCAGACACCAGTGACAGGGCGAGCAAGGAATGGCAGCAGGTGGTGGCCGGCACTGCTTTCAGTATTAATAATCTGAAAACGCAGATTAACAACCCAGGCCCTGCTGCACTCAGAGTCCCCTGAGGACAGAGGTCACAATGTAACAGACAAGAACACATCCTAAAATACGTAGAAAATAAGCGGATGTGAACTTTCTGTCTTTCAAAAGCACGCTGTTTTAGAAAGAGACCCAGACTGGGGAATGAACGTCACAGACGGCGGTGTCCCTGTGGCCAGGCCCTATGGACACTGCTGGGTTCTGCCCCAAGGTCCTGAGGTCAGGGGCCCTCTTTGAAGCTGTGACCCTCATGCTGGGCCGTGGACACGGGGGTAAACTGCCTTCTAACCTCCAGCCTGCAGGACTATTTCTGTATGTAAACACAGGGTGCCAAAAAAATGTATTCACCTTTTAAGAAAGGACAAAACTATGCTAAAACTTTAAGTCACCTTTGACTTGTGTAATTACAAGAGGTGCTCGATGTGACTTCATCTTTTGTTATCAGTATATGTTGAGTATTACAATTTTAATATACTTTTTTCCTATCTTAAAATATGTACACATTTTGTGGCACCCTCTGTGTGTATGTGTACACACACAGAGCAGAACCTCCCTGCGCTGACCACCTCCTTAAGTTGACCTAATTTTCACAGACTGGACATGTGTATGTCAGTACAATAACAGACCAGTTTCTGTGTTGGCCACCTCCACATACTGACCTGCTTGTTGCGTCCCTTGGTGGTCAACTCACAGTCCTGCTGTGTGTGGTGCAAAGGTGGCAGAGCCCAGGGCCTCTGTGGTGAGCTGCATGGCTCACCTTTCCTCTGGCCAGCCTGGGCCAGACCAGGAGGCTCTGCTCTTGGGACGGCCTTCGCTAACTTTATTTCCACTTGGTCTTCTAACTGTAGTAGTAATTGACAGTCACCCAGCAGCCCGTTTCACCCAGGTGGGTAACCTGTACGTCTTCAGAACTGGTGGCAGGTACCTTGGTGGCCGATGCAGGGAGTTTATCTGGCAAACCTCCAAGCTTAGTACATTTTCTGGATAACAGGTAACCCCTTAGTCCCTTGGCCTGGACAGCTTTGCTGATTGAGCCAGTACCAGCCACTCTCTGTGAGCTGGCAGCAATCTCTCCCAGCTGCAACGGACATGCTGGTGGCAAGATGGCCCCTGCTTCTGTCCTTTTCTTTGGGGAAGCCACTCTGCCAGGCCTTGAAAGGAAAGGCAAGGGGCTTTCCAATTTTTCTTTTCCTTTTGTTATATTTTTGTGTATCAAAAAACCCAATACTTCTGCATGAACTATTTTCAAACAGAAATGCTAAAAAAGTTTCCAAAGTTTCCAGATTTATAGGTAGAATAAGACTTTTTAGTTTTCAATCATGTTCCAACTATTTGTGTACATGCATCTTGGTTTCATTCAGTTACTAAATTCTATGGACAGATGAAGCTTGCCTTTCAAGTTTAAATGCATTTATGCACACACAAATCTTCAGCAAACACTCCTTAGACCCTAACCTCTAAAAGCTGCTGGGAGTGAGGCCCTGGCTGTCCCCACAGGACATGAGTGTAACAAGATGCAGGCTGACCACAAGCACAGAGAAGAGGGGCCACTATCTCAGATTAGTGAAGCCCTGGGGTGAACTGGTCACGGTGCTCCCCAAGGTTGACATTACTCTCGGTGTCCTTGCCCGCCTGGCGTAGGATCTGAGAGTGTCACAGGGACACAGCTCTCTGATCACCTGAGACCTCGCAGAATGCTGTCGACCTCAGCTCGCTTCCAGAAACTGACGGCAGATCCAGGTTGAGAGACAACTGCAGCTCTTTCCTGGGGTCATCTTCCTGAGAAGACCTGGTTTCTACTTATTTTCCTATCATTTTTCATCTTCTCATATAGTCTAGTGATTTGTGGGTACATGGATATGTTTGGGGATAGATGGGGGCCTGGGCCTCTCATCTCCACCTCCCAAGGGCCCCCAACCCTGGGCCCAGGGTGACCTGGGAGCTGAGGGCCACAGGCCTGGTTGGTGGGACTGTCTTCCAGCACCTCAGGCTCCCTATAGACACTCCAGTGAACCCACAAAGGGCTGAGCTGTCTGGCAACCCCTGGGGCCGTACCCTGTGCCATCTTCTGGCTGGGGTGCCCCGGAGCCCTCTGTCATCTGACATGGAGGGGGAGGAGGGGCACAAAGCCCAGGGCCTAGGTGGACTCCAGGCCCAAAGAGCCTCCCTCCGACAAGTAAGAACTGTGCCCGGGACCCCCAGGGGACAGAGAAGGGCTCTGTTTGGAGCCGAAGTCACGCACAGCTGGCGGCCTGCACCACAGTGGTGCACAGTGACCCCAAAGGCCACGCAGGGGCCTGGGTGCTTCTGTTTCTCAGGGTCTTCTTAGGAAGGGGAGAAACCTGCAGACATCTCTGAAGGGTCAGCTAGTGACAGAAATGACAATAAGGAAGACACTTTCGGTTTTTAGTCAGAGTAAAATATGTAATCTGAAACATCCACGGCCAGCTATTGCCTCCAGTGAGGGAGGAAGTATACTTCTGATCCAGGTGAGCTAGTTCCCCATATTTTAAATGGGCAAAGCCCCATTTTCATGGTGCCGTCCAGGCACAGCAGGCCTCCGGGTGTCCAATCTTCCAGCTTGGCACACAGGCTCGGCTACTCGGGACATAGTGAGTTTGCTAACTCTAAAGCCCCCGCGCCCCAACCCCAGCACTGGGCCTGGGTCTACCAGGGACCTCGCACTTCCGGACTCACGCACATAGCTGTGGGGTCACACAGCCACCAGAAGGAATGTGGTCCCTTTCACTCTTAAAGCCCCAGACATGCGCACCATGTGCTGGCTGCAGGTGGCACGTGCCCCTGACCCCACCAGTTGATCCCAGATAACAAGCCGCTCGGGCACTGGGAAGGCTGTACAGTCACACAACAAGATGCAGAAAATCCTTCACAAGTTTCTTTAACAAAGAGTTAAACATACTGGCTTGGTCCTTACCTTAAGCCAAGACTTTGTTTAATTCCAAAAACCCCTCCAAAGTCGTCCTTCTGAGGGCATTCGGAGCTGTGAAGTAGGACAGCACTCCAGCCTGCTCCAGGCTCACTGAGGACGCATTCCACCGCCCCGCCCTGACATCTGGTTTCTATTTCATCCCCATGTTGTCACATTACATAACAAGCAGATGATACGAGAGATCGCCACAAGAGTTTCGGCTCCAGACTCACAAAGAATGCCCCAGAACGCGGTTTGTATTTGGGGCCACAAATATTCTCCAAACCAAATTTAGTGCAGCGGCTGCACTGCTCCAAGTTTAAACTTGGCCCTCACAACAGACACCTTAGGAAACAAGACGCCTCCCTGCTCTGTCCACGCTATGCTTCAGTTCAGCTCCTCCCCTCACTCCTCCTCCCAGTCCCACACGCACAGTGAGGAGAGGAACGTGGGGTTTGTGTCCGGCTGGCTCTGCATTTCTCTGCCCCGGGAAGAGGCTGTGGTCGGAGACACCCAGGAAGGCAGCAGCATGCGGGTTGCAGAGGCACGGGACAGGAGGTGCTCTGCAGGGCCCGGCGAGAAAAGAGACATCAAGTCACAGGGTCTCCACTGAGGCCACAGAGCTGCACCCAAGTGCCCCAGGAGCTCTTACAGCCTTATCCAAGGGGCAAACCCACCACCCCGACCCTGTCCTCCCTCCTTAGCTTCTCTGGGAGGCTGCAAGGATTATTGGCAATCTAACACTTCGACCACACATGCAGGCACTGGGATATGGCCGTGACAGCATGGAGGCCAGGGGTGCACCCTGCAGCCTGCCCCTCTGACCCACAGGCAGAGGGCATTTCTCCAGGGTTGGTGGAACAGCCCAACTTCTGTGGCCCAGAAATCACATTGACAGTGGGGTGAACATTCTGGTTAGTGAACACCGAGGGGCTGTCATTCAGCCTTGGGGTGGACAGCCTGCCTGGGCAGAAAGGAGAACATGAAACCTCCTCTCACTAACACATGGAAACGGCTAAAGTAGTTAGTGGAAAAGCTGATGCGCCACAGACAAGAGAGGTGTAGCCTGGCTCAGTGTCCCCCAAGCCTGGTCCAGGGCTCCGCAGACACACTTGGGAGGACAATGCTGATGTTTAATGAATTGGGGGCCCCATTCTCCCCAGTGAGTGTCCGTCGGGAAGGGGCTGTCTGACACAGTAGGAGATGGGTGCAGTCATCTGTCTGACAGGCTGGGACCAAGGGAGGGCCTGGCCGAGGGGTAGCACTGACCCTGAGCCTGCAGGCATCGTAGGTAGCACCGTGAGGCAGAGCTGCTGAAGCAGGTGCAGAGATGCCTCATTGGCAGTGCTGACCGGCCAGAGCTGTTTGCTGTGCTGCCCTCCATGTGCAGAGGCCACAATGGGAGTGGATGAGTGAATAGAGGCTCAGAACCAGACCAAAAATTGGTATGTAGGCAAAGAATTCAGAGCACAGGGAGCCTATAGGACCCTGGCATCAAAGCTGGGGGAGAGGGAATCCGCAAAATTGAATTATGTTCTCTGCAGGCAGCCAGACCCCTCAACTACCTACTGAGGGGATTCTTGAAAATGGCCTTTAATTACAGTATCACACCCCTCATCTGGCACCCTTCCTTGGGTACAGCTGGGCTGTCAGCTACTGCTCTCCTGTGCCCACTTACCACAGGGATAAAGAAAAGGCAGCAGCCAGAATAGCTCCAGACTCCAGCGGCGTCACTGACGGCAGGGTGGCAAGGCCGAGTTACTGGGTGCAGCGGAACCTCAGCAAGGGTCCAGCGCCCCATCCTCTACGACAGACACACAGGCGAGGACTTAGGTCCTGTGCCCAGGCTGATGTCCAAATCACTGCTGTCCACTGCAGCCTGCCATAACTGGCAGCTCTGCCACTGTCTGGGAGTCCCTGACTGAAGCCCAGGTGGCACCACAATCCCAACACTGTGTGCTGGGAAGCGTCACGTGGGCGTCCCCAGGTGTGACGCAGGTACACTTTTTCTTAAACCCCAGCCGCTTACCACGCGCCACCCTCCTCTTACGGAGCTTGCAGTCCAGGGCAGTCGGATCAAAGAAGAAAAGCATAAAAGGCAAGTAAGGGAATGGACCTCCCGCCTCCTCAAGGGCAAGGGTAGCCCCAGGTGTGTGAGCTGGTGGACATGGACACTCTTGTTGGGCCATGAGGATCAGCCACTCAACAGGGGGTGGGGAGCAACTCAGCCCTAAAAAGTGGCTGACAGGTGGTAACAGAGAACAGAGAACGAATCCTGCCACTGAAGGGAGGAAGGGGCGGCAGGTACCAGCCCGTCCCCCGCTTCTCCACTGGGCAGAGCACCTGGCCCATCCTCAACCCTGGGGCCCCTTCCCCAGCTGCCCCTCCACCCAGTTCCTCTCCCTCGGGACTGACCAGTCCAGTCCCTGGGTGGAGTATAGCCTGTGGCAGGGCATGAGCCACAGGGCCCCTCAGCCTCCCCCTCCTGCCTTTGTCAACTGAACTCAGTACGAGTCCCTCTCTATCAGCTGCTGAGGAAGGATAGAAGTTAAACCTGAACCTGAATAACCACAGGGAGGACTGGACAGAAGGCCCCAGGGCACTCCCAGGAACCAGAGCACCTCCGCCCCTGCAGAAAGGCTGGTGCTGGGCAGTGGGAGCCTGGAGGACCAGAACCACCAAAGGTCTGGGCCTGTGGGTCAGAGACCTGTGTGCCTGGGCCTGGCCTCTCGTTTCCCTTTCCTAGCACCCACCAACTCATGGGCCCCCAATTCAACCAGCAAACAAGGGGTCCCTTCTCTAGATCCAGTTTGGAACTCTCCCAAGGAAGGCTCACATGCTCACTCCCTGCCTAAGACTGAGCATTGAGGTCTGTCTCCCAGATGAAGCCTAAACCGGTGCCCACAGTGGGTCCTTCCGGACATAAGAGGAGAGGTGGGCCTGGGCCTAAGGCAGTCCCCAGGTGACGGCCCAGGGGCACTGTGGGTGTCTAACTCACAGCACTGGTCTCCACAGGCTGCCCTCCTCAGGACATGAGCTTGGTAAGACAGGGAGACACTGTGGGTACCTAATCCAAAGCAGAGGTCCCCACAGGGAAAAGCAGCCCCCACTGATAGAGAACCACTCTCCAGTGGGCTGCTGAAAATTCACCCCACAGTCGCCTGGGTAGGCGCCAGTGCTATCCGGCTACACTTCCCTAACAACAGACAGGCGCGGGGCAAAGGGCTGCTGGCGTCCCCCGTGCAAGTGGCCCCTGGTCCATCTCAGTCTTGGGGAGTGGGTGGCGGTTCTGTAGCTCCCAAAGCAGCACTTCGCAGCGCAGGCCCCACAGGAATGGCCTGGCCCTGTCACCTGTCCCTTCTGAGCTCTTGACAGATGGGATACAAAGGCGTCCTCTGCCTGTGCCCATCAGCTTTCCCCAGGACAACTGGCTCATGGCCCTGCGTTCTGGTCTTACTGTGTCGCAATTCTGGCACCAGAGGCCGTTATGTTGGGCAGCATTTGTCAAGCAGCGGGTGAAGGTTCCCCACTGGCGCCGGCCGTCTCGGTCACAGAACACCTAACACCCAGCATTTCTTTCTGAACATCCGGGAAAAGTGAAGTCAAGCTGAAAATGACAGATTTATAAATGGCACCAAGTCCCAAGGATTTCGTAAGCCCCGATATTGTTTCACAGAACAGGCTGAGGGGACACTGTGACCTGAGGTGGGTGAGGACAGCCTGGACCCCCCACAATCACATGTGGGGGACCTAACTGCTCACAGAACTTCAAGTTCCTATTCTAAGCAAATGTTAAAAAGCCGATTATAAACTGCATCCTTTCACAAAATTCCCATGCTGAGGCTTTGTAACAGGTGTCAACAAAGTGAAGGTGGAAGGCAGCTTTCCCCAGTGACACAGCAAAGCCCAGTCTGGCCTGAGCCAGCTGAGTCCATAATCTACCTGGCCTTGGGCTGCTCCCAGCCCCCCACGAAATGATGAGCTCAAGAAGGGATCAAGTTCCTCCCAGAGCAGGGACTCTGCTGACCATCGGGTCACAGAGGAGAGACAGACAGGGAGGACTTCGGTAAAAGAAGAAAATCACCACCAGATGATCTTAGTTTGGACTTGAAGAACCTCAGCGAAAACACAGATTCGTGACCATCACAAAGTGCCGAGATGGCAACGTGCCCCCACCGCACCACGGCCTGGCAGGGGCCGGGCACCCTGTGAGTTGATCTATTGCTCTCACCTGACAGGCCCCGGACCAGCCTGGTCACCATGGCACCAGGGCTCCCAGTGCACAAGGGGGCTGTGTCACCTCAGCTAGAGAGGCTGCCATCTTGCCCCCGACACTGTACCTGGTGGCCACAGAGCCACCTGCCTACACCAAGCTACATGGCAGTCCCCTTTCTCGGTCACCAAGAAGTCTGCACAGGCCAGGCAGAAACACCACTATGTCTGGCCCCTTCTTTAACTACTAGAAAGAAAGCTAAAGGCTTCAGCCGGCCCACTGCTCTGTCACTGCAGACCTGCCTGGCAAAACGGACGGGGGCTTCCCTTGTTCCCAGGCCGCGCCTGCAGGAGCCAGGTAACCCTGGACAGTCCTAGTTCACCTTGGGTTCCTCATCTACAGAAAAAGGCCCTGAGCAGTCAAAGTCCCTCACAGCTCTGTACTTGGCACTTGAGGACAGGTAAGTCAGGGCAGAACTCTCTGGCCTCCTCAGCTTCTCTCACTGGCCAATCTGGCCCCCTCGTGCACTGAGGACCCAGTAGCCTGAGGCCAAATCTGAAAAATGTGCAGCCACCAAATTCAATATCCATAGTAAAGAATTATTATCCCACTAAATTAATCAAGAATCTATGAGTTCCAACTACTATCAGTAATTAACAGTAAGTAGCAAGCATGGAGGAGAGTGCCCTGTCAGGACAGAGCTCACTGCAGTGAGCCTCGCTACACACTGTTGACAGGCTCACTCCAATTTGGAGACTTTGTAATCAATTATGAAAATTGGAGTACTTATTTATCTAACCTTTCTCTTTCTTTTCCGAAACTTTCTCCCACTTTTACATGAATCGACAGCTTTCCTCGTATTACAATGCAGGCAGCTATACAACATGTGCGCACATCACATCACTCCTCAACATTCGAGGAGGAGGGATTTCCACCTGCGCCCATACATAAAATGCATATAATTTTTATTATTGTCTCTAACAGGTTCTAACATCAAGGCACTTTGAGCCTTATAAATTAGATAACATTTTTCTGTGTTTAGACATGATCTTCAATAAAACTGAACACTGTGTAAATGAGGAGAAAATACTCAGTAATCCCCTACAGAGCGCTCAGGGCCTCCTTCTGTAGATGGGACCCAGGGGCTGTCACTGTCCAGAGTCACCTGGCTTCTGCAGGTGATTTTCTTTTAAAAAATACTCCCTTGGGTCCTTCATGGAGGATCAAGTCCAAAGAACTTTGTTCTCTCAGTGACAACCAGTTCCCATCTCGTCTAGCCAGAGGAGAAAGTGCTTTTCTTCTAAGTTTAAATACTTTATAACAACTGCCACATTGCGCTTCCTGCCATAGAAAAGCTCTGAATCAGGGTCAGGTGGACACCTCGTCCCACTACCGCTCTGCCACCCACTGTCCACACCAAGTCCTGGCAGTGTCAGGGATGCCTGTTCCCCACACCCCACCTGTCCCCAGGTCCTGACTGCACCACCTTCCAGCCACCCTCTCGGCCCAGCCCATCACCAGTCCCACAGGTCCTGCAGCAGCCACTGAGGCCGTCTTTCCTCCTCCCATCACACACAGGGGCCTGCAAAATTTGAAATACACAAACCAGATGTTGCCGCACTCAGCCATTCCCTCCAAAGTCTCCCCACCCACTCAGAAGACGGGGCCCTGTGCACCTCAGACCTCCAGCCTCCTCGGCAACACCGCCCACCCTGCAGCACACCCCCAGTGCAGAGGTGGTGACGCTTACGCCTAATGCACAGACGGCGGCTTCCTTTCTCACCACCTCAGTTTTCTCAGCTGTGAAACGGGGATTGTACGGACAGCAGGAGCCATCCTTGGGTGGCTAAGGATGAAATCTGTAACTACATACAGAGCACGTGGCAATTCACCAGTGACCTTCCCACAGCACAAACGTGCCCTTTCCCTGTGTGCTTCACCAGAGACCCAGGGCTCAGGCCTGGCATGCAGGAGATGCTCAGACAAGGGCTCCCGACGAGGCGGTGGCGTGGGTGGGGGCCAGCCTGAGCACAGCGCCGCAGACTTGCCATCCTCCTGGCGCCGAGGGCCGGGGTCTCACTTGGCCCCGCACCGGGTTAGACACGTGATGTCGCCAATGTCTGTTCCCGGTACCTGTTCCTTCGATTCTCAGCAAAGGAGTTCTTATCCACTGTGAGTGGTGCACACGTCTCAGGGGTGCAGAGGGAGCCTGACGGTAAGGAGGACTCACGGGGATATCCTTGTCCACGTGGTTCTAAGACATTATCCTAATAATAATGACAAAAAACATCAGCCCGAAACACAAAGAACATTCACTGAGGTGTTATTTACTATGGAAAAAGTTAAACGCCATTAAGAGTATTTGTAAGTACTGAAATATTATGTAGCTGTAAAAAATACCGCTGCTGTTGTATCATGTATGGGGCAGGCATGGGTGTGGGTACGGACGTGGAGAGAAACAGACGCACAGAGACAGACACCCTGCCTCCAAATCAACACAAAATGGAGCCCTAGGGTTTCTCAGAACTGGGACCCTCTCAGCTGACTGTGGTCTGGTGGGAGGCTCCCCTCCTTTTTTATACCATTCCACATTTTCAGATTTTATGTTAAGATGAAACTATGATTCAACTTTTAAAATTACAGAAGAGGAGTATGTTCCCATTTATTAAATTAGTTGCAAACAAAATCCATACAATAAACTAAGCTGGAAGATCCTTGGAGAGCCTGTTCTGTGGAAGAACTGCTGTTTAGTGCTGGGCAAGGAAAGAAGCCACTTGACACTTGGCACCTTCTCTCCCGGACCCCACAGCCACGTGCCACGCCTGGGAAGCCCTTCTTCCCATGCAGACACATGAGAGGCAATGCTGGATTTGTGGTCCCCTAACATGGCTTGAAGAATGAAGGGGCAGGTGGAAGTTCACAGGCCTGGGAGAAACTCAGGCTGCCTCCCGGCCGTGCTCACCTAGAGGCCAAGTTGGCAGAAGTGTCACAAAAGCAGTCAGTAAGGCAAGATTATGCCTTGCTTTTAAAATCTTTAACTTACAAGAACAGGGAAAATTTCAAGATGGAAATATATTCTCTTTAACTTCCCCTTTCTGAATGGGGGCGCACACACTACGGGGTGCACTTAGGAAGCAACAAGGTGGATGTGACTTTTAAGATGCTAAGGATTCGCACAATTAAAGGCATGAAATTGGTTAGTAGTTTAAAAGATTAAAAAATAGCTGTAGCATATCAAAAGGGAATTCTGGGTGTCTGAGATATGTTTTCAAACATTGAGTACTCAGATGATCCTGAATTTGAAACCCAAATTGGACATGCAAAGGCAAAAATGCAACCACCCCTGGCTGAAATGAACACGCCCTGAGGCGTCCCATGAGAAAACCAATCCTGACGTGCAGAAACCAACCTACACTGTACATTATCCCAGACAGAAAGGCTGGCAAATAGGGAAACTGAAAGCAAAAGAACAGTAGCCATTTCGGTCTTCCTGCAGATTCAATTTAAATGCAAGAACAGCAATATTTAAACTCCTTTAAGATAAAATAAATCCTGTTCTCTGCGAGGCCTAAAGCCATGGGACTTGCTGGGCAGGTGCACACGTGCCCCACCCCCCAGCGGCGGCCCACCTGCCACTGTGCATCAGCCTGCATGCTCAGCGACCCTGGGCGGCAAGCGGAGAGAGTGGCTTGGAGAAGCTGCTCATGTCTGGCACACCCATCCACTCTATCTCCTGTGCAAAGCCTTGACAGCTGCTCCCAAACCCTCCATCCCTTGGAGAGAGGGTGTGATGAGGTACTGATTCGTGGACACAACAGCAGAGACAGGAGCTAGAGAGGGAAAAATGTAAATACAGCAAGCAAAACCTACCTGACCTGGGAAGGAACACAACAGGAACTCAGCACATCCAGAGAAAAGCCTGAAAAAGTAGCCAGGTCTTTCCTCCGTGGCGCTCACTCCCCTGCAGCAGGTTAAAACCTTCAACAAGCAGTGCTGGATGTCTGGACGTGCACAGGCCTCAACTCCACACCACAGCGAACATTAACTCAAAGCACATCAATGGTCTACATGTAAAAACTAAAACCATAAAAACATACTGGGAGATCTTCATGAACTTGGATTTGGTGTTAGCGTCTCAGATATGACACCAAGGCCAAGCAACAAAAGAATAGATAGATTAATTGATCTCATCAAAATTAAAATCTTTTGCACATCTGGAGTATGAAAAGACAATGCACAGCACAGGAGAAAATAGGTGCTCTTACAATTCAACAGCAAAAAATCAACTCAATTCAGAATGGGCAAAAGAATAGATAAACAGCCAATAAACACAAGGAAAGATGCTCAGCTTCACTAGTTATTATGTAAATGAAAATCTAAACAACAGTGAGATACTACATCACACCCACCAGGACAACCATTATCCAAAAACCTGGAAAACGGTTTGATGGTTTCTCAAAAATTAAACGTACAATTATCATACAATGTATCAGTTCCACTCCTACATATATACCCCAAACATCTGACAGCAGAGATTCAAAGAGACGCGTGTACACCAATGTCTGCAGCATTACAACAGCCAAACAGGAGAAACATCCCAGCTGTCCATAAACAGATGAAAAGAGAGACAAAATGTGCCACGTGCACAACAGAATTATTATTCAGCTTTAAAAAGTAAGGAAACTGCCGGCGTGGCAGCTCATGCCTGTAACCCAGCACTCTGGGACGCTGAGGTGGGAGGATCCCTTTAACTCAGGAGTTCAAGACCAGCCTGAGCAAGAGCGAGGCCCCGCCTCTACAAAAAATAGAAAAGCTAGCTAGTATCCCAGTTCCTCAGGAGGGTGAGGCAGAAGGATCGCTTCAATTTTTTTTTTTTTTGCAGTTTTTGGCCAGGGCTGGGTTTGAAGCCGACACCTCCAGCATATGGGGTCAGTGCTCTACTCCTTTGAGTCACAGGCACCGCCCGGGGAGGATCGCTTCTGAGCCAGGAGTTCGCTGTGAGCCACTTCTCTCTACCTGGGTAGCAAAATTCTGTCTCCAAAAAGAAAAAAAAAAGTCCAGAATTATGGTACATACCACATGGATAAATATCAAAACCTCAAGTCAAGTGAAATAAACCAGGCCCCAAAGAACGAACTCTGCACGACCCCACTCACGGGGTCCCTGGAGTCACCCACATGACCCCACTCACGGGGTCCCCAGAGTCACCCGCATGACTCCACTCACGGGGTCCCCAGAGTCACCCACATGACCCCACTCACGGGGTCCCCAGAATCACCCACATGACCCCACTCACGGGGTCCCCGGAGTCACCCACATGACCCCACTCACGGGGTCCCCGGAGTCACCCGCATGACTCCACTCACGGGGTCCCCAGAGTCACCCGCATGACTCCACTCACGGGGTCCCCAGAATCACCCACATGACTCCACTCACGGGGTCCCCAGAATCACCCACATGACCCCACTCACGGGGTCTCCAGAGTCACCCACACTGTCCCACTCACGGGGTCCCCAGAGTCACCCACATGACCCCACTCACGGGGTCCCCAGAGTCACCCACATGACCCCACTCACGGGGTCCCCAGAGTCACCCGCATGACCTCACTCACAGGGTCCCCAGAGTCACCCGCATGGTCTCACTCACAGGGTCCCCAGAGTCACCCACATGGTCCCACCATGGGGTCCCTAGAGTCACCCACATGATCCCACCAAGGGGTCCCCAGAGTCACCCACATGGTCCCACTCACAGGGTACCCAGAGTCACCCGCATGGTCCCACCATGGGGTCTCCAGAGTCACCTGCATGGTCCCACTCACAGGGTCCCCAGAGTCATCCACATGATCCCACTCACGGGGTCCCCAGAGTCACCGGCATGGTCCCACTCATGGGGTCCCCAAAGTCACCCACATGGTCCCACTCACGGGGTCCCCAGAGTCACCCACATGACCCACTCATGGAGTCCCCAGAGTCACCCACATGGTCCCACCATGGGGACCCCAGAGTCACCCGTATGGTCCCACCATGGGGTCCCCTGTGAGTCACCTGCATGGTCCCACCATGGGGTCCCCAGCGTCACCACATGATCCCACTCACGGGGTCTCCGGAGTCACCCACATGATCCCACTCATGGGGTCCCCAGAGTCACCTGCATGGTCCCACTCATGGGGTCCCCAGAGTCACCCACATGACTCCACTCACGGGGTCCCCAGAGTCACCCACATGACTCCACTCACGGGGTCCCCAGAGTCACCCACATGACCCCACTCACGGGGTCCCCAGAGTCACCCACATGACCCCACTCACGGGGTCCCCAGAGTCACCCACATGACCCCACTCACGGGGTCCCCAGAGTCACCCACATGACCCCACCATGGGGGTCTTTAGAGTCACCAGATTCATGAAGAAAGAAGTAGAATGGTGGGTGCCAAGGGCTGGAGAGGGGGATGGGAGTTGTTTGCTGGGGACAGTCTGTTTGAGAAGATGAAAATTTCTGGAGATGGGTGGTAGCAGTTATAGAACAATGTGAATATACTTTTTGCCACTAAGCTGTACACTTTAAAAAATGGTTAAAAGTGTAAGTTTTATGCTATGTACAATTTACAATAAAAAATGAACTTTGATGAATGAAGAAACTGACACAATTTGGTAAACAGACTAATATAACAACCAAGTGTAAAAAAAATGAAGAAACAATTTATTAGCTGACGTGGAATAATCTTCAACACATAATAAAAGAAAAAAGCATGGGATTACAACAAACCCAGCCGAGTTTCTCTGTATAATTCACTCGAGAGTTCAGAGGTCTTCACAGTGGTCATCCCAGCAAGCGAGCAGCAGGCTGCCTCTCTGGTCCAAGAACACCGCACCCACGGTACCTGCAGTGCAGCAGGTCACAGGCCAACCTTGACCACACGGAGACATTCCCATCACGCTCCTGAACATAAGTGCAAGGTAAACCCGCAAGTTGACTTTCTCAAGCCCTGTGAGTTCAAGGCACAAGATGCAAAGAACAAGCTGACCACATCACTCACTAGTGGTTACAAACGGTCTGCACCTGTTTCTCAACTAACTGCCTCTGCAGAGCAATTGTCTCAGTGTCTGCACAGCAGAGCCCCAAGGAAGCCTGCAGGTCAGACAGGCCGAGACCACGACCCTGGCTCTGCCTCACAGCTGCTCTCCTCCGGCACCGATCCCACCTGGAAGGGAAACTGTGCTTTCCCACAGCGCAGGCAGCAGCTCAGACGGCTGGTGGCCTGAACGAGACAAGCACAGGCCTAGTGACACCAGTTCCCTTCCCCGGGAGGTCTAGCAAAAGATGCTGGGGCCAGGCCGTTTGCTCTGCAGAGCCCTGGTGTCCAGAGGGTGACACGTAGTTGTCCTGCCTCTTGGCTCAAACAGGTAGTGTTTCCTCAGCTTTACACACCAGTTACTACTGTAGATTCATTCATGAACCTCTCTGCAATTGTGGTCCGTACTGCAGCTGGGGCATACAGTAGACAGCAAGCAGAAAGCGAAGATCCTGTAATCACAAGGCAAAAAAGCCGGCCCCCTGGACGTGGCCCTGGACTGCAGCTTCCTCTATGAGGCTTTCTCAGGGACACTGTGCCAGGCGCACAGGAATGGAATCGGGAACACCCCTCTCCCTAGTGCATCTGTGCCCTGTAGCCATTGGGAAACCAGAGCAAGGTAGAGACAGCCCAGCTGAGTTCAGAGGCAGGGCCAGCCCCGCCCAGTCCCAGTCCTTGATCAGCACCCAGAGAGGTCCCTGGACGGCCTGGGCCTGCCATTCTACTGTTGTGTCTCAGGCGCACATCCAGGGCCCCAGGCCTCATCTCTTCTGAGGGTCAACACAGGCCCACCAAGGCCACACCTCACTGCATGTCTTTTGGCCCCTACTAGCAGCCAATTTCCCGAGTTGTCACCCCCATGCCCCTCAGGAAAGTGAGCTCCTCATAGACACCCTGGAAGCCACAATTTCTGCACTGTTTCCCTAGAGCGGAGGCTCCATTACTACCTGCCAAATGCCTGATCACCCATGGAAAAGCCAGAGGCCCAGCTCACTGGACAGGCGATACAGGGCTGTGGGGACAGCAGCCCCTGGTTTCTGGAGTCTTCTGAGGACCCCTGTAGAGCTCTGCAAGGGAGCCCCAATGAGAAGCATTCCACCCAACAAGAGTGGGACGTGCGCAGCCCAGGGGCTTTTCAACAATCTCAGATTCTAGTGGAAAAGCCTTCCAGTGAGTTTTCTAGAACGTAGTAGGAAGCATCCTGCAAAGCCACCTGTCTGAGATCTGGAAACCAGGGAGATGCTATGCAACCGCGGGCCCCGATTCACGGAGACACAGTTTGCAAGCCTCCCATGCAGGGCCTTTCTCAACACACAGCCTGCCACGCTAGGAAACAGGGGTTTTCCTTGGAGCCAAGTGTTTCACTAGCTCAAGATGAGTCAAGAGACACATGAGTTATATATGCTTCACAAGGCCTCGGACTTAAAACTAGCATAAGTTAAATACAACCGGCAGGGCAGTTAACGTGTTAACACTTACCGGATATTCACTGGAAGGAGACAAATACTGGCGACAAGTAACACACCCCATTAATGAGAATTGGGAGTTGGGGGTGCAAAGGAAAAGAAACACTAAACTTTTCCAGAAATAAATCACATCTGTGCCCAGCAGCCCCACCTCCGTCCCCTGGCAAGCGCAGTGTGCATCGGATCTCCCAGGCTCATCGGCATCTCTGAGAAAGGACTCTGTTGGGGGTGGTCAAGCGCCTGACCTGCCAGAGCCCGCTGGCCTTCTCCATCTCCAGCTGCCTGTCCCAGAGCTCCAGCCCAGGCCAGCACTTGGCTGGGTGTCAGGAGCGGCGGAGCTGGCCTGGCTGTTTATGTCTGATCCAGACAACTGGGGGTTTATGACGATTTACTGACGCAAGAGCTCCCCAATGCCGCATGCCAGAAATTAATCAGGGGAGGAGGAATTCTTTTTAAGAAACCACTTGGCGGCTGCTGACCCGCCTGCAAGGCTGGGGGTGTAAGCTAAGCTCCCTCCTCCAGGCCCCAAGCCACCAGGGAGCAGCAGCACACCCAGACCACAGGCCCAGCAGGCTCAGCACAGTGTGGGGTACCCGGCAGTGCCAGGCCCCGCCTGCAGCCAGCCTGCCCAGAAGGCTGAGAAGGGCTCCAGGACCCAGCCTCAGATGTGCAGAGCCTGAACTAAAGGGAAGCCCCTGATCCCTGCCACCCTCTCTCAAGAGCTGGGCTCCAAGGCTCGCAATTACCAGTCGTTCATCTCCTGAGACAGACAAGCCTCAGCAGCCTTCAGGGCCAGACGCCGGTAGTGCCACCTTAGTGCCACCAGCGGCTTCTCTCCGGCTTTATTCCCACACAGCTCTCGCTGCCCCCTCCTGGGCTGTTCTGTCCCCTGGACAGTATGCTCTGGGCAGCAACATCTGCTGGGACTGCTCAGGCCAGACCACCAGGTGGTTCCCAGTGGGGAGGGGAAGCTGGCATGTGCACAAACACCCTTGCTTGCTTTGTTTTGTGAACTGATGTTCAAGATATTCTGGAATTATAACCACTGAAGGAAACAGGTCATTTATATTTGTTAAAAAGGGCATGAGGGGCAGCACCTGTGGCTCAGTCAATAGGGCGCCGGCCCCATATGCCGAAGGTGGCAGGTTCAAACCCAGCCTCGGCCGAACTGCAAAACAGAAAAATAGCCAGGCGTTGTGGCGGGCGCCTATGGTCCCAGCTACTCAGGAGGCTGAGGCAAGAGAATCGCCTAAGCCCAGGAGATGAAGGTTGCTGTGAGCAGAGT
>CAUYON010176735.1:0-10990 GCA_963573935.1 Arctocebus calabarensis
AAAGTTTGAGAACTGATTAGTGGTAGATCACTAGGGAGCAGAGAACAGAATGAGAGAGAAGATTGGACTTCAAGAGCCTATTTCTTTCTTTAAGGCTGCATAATATTCCATGGTATACATGTACCACAGTTTATTAATCCAAGAGTCTATCTTAAAAAATAAGGTTTTTTTCCTCTCTCTTTTCTTTAAATTGGGTATTCCCAGTTAGATATTCACCAGGTCTTGAAACTCACAATCTTTATGTCAGCAGTTGTCAATCTGCTGTTAAGTCCGTCCAGTGAATCTTTAATTTTAGATACTGTAATTTTCAGTCCCAAAATTTTTACTTGGTTCTCGTTTAGAGATTCTAGTTCTTTCTTGAGATTACGCCATCTGTTTATTCATTATGCTCATCTTTTTGTTAGATCATTGGACATTTTTATAACAGCCAGTGTAGAGCCCTTTTGATTACATCATCTAGGTCATGTTATGATAAGCTTGTATTGAATGTTTGTTAATGGTCACATTTTCCCATTCTTTCATATGTGCATTAATTTGTGGTTGTATTCTGGATATTATGGGTAAATTCTTTAAATGCATTGGTTTATGTTGTTTTTCTTTAAAGAATGTTGAGTTTTGTTCTGGTTGTTCATATGCTGATAACTCATTTTGATGCCATTGAGACTTGGTTTTAGGCTTTGTTGGAGTAGGTTTAGAGTGGCCCTTACCATTGGACATAGTTTATACTTGTAAGCAGCAGTCTTCCTGGTGTCTTACTGGAATACACAGGCTGTTCCATAAGATTTTTCCATTAGGACTCAGCTAAAACTCCTGTGTCTCCCTAGACTATGTAACCTCTAGCAGCTATATTATGCTCTCAGTCTTGTAACAATTGCTCTAGGCTAGACCTTGTGTAGTTTTTCACCTAACCCATGCACCAACCCATGCACTATCACTTTTCCAGGGATCGACAGAGAATTCTCCAACAGACCCCATGTGTCCCTTCCTTCTAGTTAGCTCCTTTAATTTGGGTATCTTCCACTGCAAACTCTGGGTGATTTAGCAGGTCCCAAATTCTGCTCTTGGACTCCTCTGAGAGGTGGGGTTTGTCATGCTCTGCTTGGGGGCCACCGTTTATACCATGGTTGTGAAATTGTTCCCAGGCTAACCAATGGGTAAATGTTTCCCTTCTCTCAGGGATTACAGTCTTTTATTGCTTATTTTCAGAAAACAGTTATCTCATGTATTTTGTTCAGTTTTATAGTTATTTGGGGCAGGAAGGCAAATTCAGTCTCAGTTGCTCCTTCATAGCTAGACGCAGAAGTTGATTCCTGATTGTTAAAAAAAATATTATGGTAGTTCTTCAATCTGCCACCAACCGATTCTTCAGTCAATTTAATATAATGCAGTGATATTCTTTTCTCAAACCTATCAAACTAGTCTTTACTTGCCTGAAATTCCAGAGTATCTTTCCTAAGTTCTTCTTTCAATTTTTGTACAAACTGATAGTTTCACCTTGAATTATTTAAAGTCTTACTAGAATGCCTACATGAAATGGAAACTGAGCTGTTTGCTAGCAGGTAGCAGCTGGTGAGTAAGAAAGTGCTTTGAATCATCCTCAGCCATCAGATAACAATTGAAGAACTAAGTGTAAGGCTTATGTCAGAGAATTGCATGGATGAGTCTGGGCCCTGTAAAAACTTGGTCTACTCTCAAGTAGTTCTGATGTTGGTGGCCAAGTCTTCTTTGTTAGATTACTGGTGAAACCCACGACCAGTTACATTAAACAATGACAAAAACAGCAAAGAAAACAAAATAGATAAAAACAAATCCCTCATGTTTTGGTTCTGATCCCAATTTCCCTCTTCTTTTATTACCTTTTGTTGCAACCTATATTGGTCTAGCTTCCAGGCTAATCTTTTTCTGTGAGTCAATTCTCTTCTTTTTTAGGTATGCAGGGCTTATTAATTGCAAAGAATTCTGTTACTCTGCCATTTCTCAGAGTTAGAGATTTAGCAACTACATGGACTATGCCATTGCCTGGTCTTAATTTGTACTCTATGTGCAAATGCGATGGGTATTATGATATTCTCCACTTCTGCAGTATGTTTCTTTTTCCTGTTTCTATGGGGCATGAGATTTTTCTAAGTCTATGAATTATTGTGGAAAAGATAATCCTTAAGCTGAGTTATACCTGAATGTTTTCTCATTCAGCAGCCTGTCTTACCTTACAATTTCTTTCTGGGTCTTACAGTCTTATGCTCTCCCTCCTACTTGAGCACCTCGGGTCAAAACACTTACATCTGTTATGTGTAGAGTCCAACACAATGATCACTATATAGGCAACCAATCCAGGTGGCCAGGAAAGATGCTAGAAGATGGATATATAAATGAAAGGAAAACTACCTGTGGGCTGCCTATACTAACCCCCCCAAACTATAGCATAAAGAATTATGATTAAAGACACTAACATGGAAAAACATATATATAACCTGATCTAGAGTGAAAGTTATTTACCTTCTTTTGGTCTTCATTTTCCTGACCTATAAAATAGGGTGATAATTCCTGCATCATAGGGTGATTGTGAAGACCAAGTGAAATCACATATAGAGAATGCTTAACATTGGCTGTCCCTTTGAAGGTGCATACAAAATGTTGATTTCCTCTTTTGTCCTTGAATACATGTTCAAAATGTATAAAGAAGCTTCTTTTCAGCCACCGTCATCAACCCTATTCCTTGTAAAATGAACGACTCTTCTGAAGTTGCACGAATATTTTTAACTGATTTGGAGAGCATATAGTTTAATCTCTTGAGAACCCATTATCTCCCAATAAGCATAGAATGTACTGAAATTTTAATGATGAAATATGCAGGTGGGAAAGAGTCATCATTATGATCAACAAATGCACTCCATTCTGAAATACCTCCTGTCTAGCTAGAGGCTTTTGTGGCAGGGCTGAATCACCTGGTAGGATTTAGGACATCATAAACATAAAATTTTCCATCACTTGTTGAATGCTCCATTGTTATGTTTAATTTCAATACACTGCTACCTCTGAAAAACTCTATTCCTTTTCTTTAAGGAAATTTTCTGCCCTTGAACTTGAGACTCAAATTTCCATTGCTCATTGGACGTACCTGATCTTACAGAGGCCTTTCTAAAGAAACCTATACCTAGTTGTCTTAGTTACTTCCCCTCACATCTGTTCCTCACCTTTGCTCTCTTTCTCCATTATGGGCGCTACAAAGCTCTTCATTCCTGAAGCAGGAAATTTCAGGGTCTGTCTTCACCACTTCCTTCTCCCACACCTCCATTTGCAGATGGCCACCAAGAATGCCACTTTAAGATATCATTAATTTAGAGGCGGTGCCTGTGGCTCATTGAGTAGGGCGCCAGCCCCTTATACCGAAGGTGGTGGGTTCAAACCCAGCCTCGGCCGAACTGCAAAACAGAAAAATAGTCAGGCATTGTGGTGGGCACCTGTAGTCCCAGCTACTTGGGAGGCTGAGGCAAGAGAATCTCCTAAGCCCAGGAGTTGGAGGTTGCTGTGAGCTGTGTGATGCCACAGCACTCTACCGAGGGTGATAAAGTAAGACTCTGTCTCTCTTAAAAAAAAAAAAAAACCTTTTCATTTTGAAGCTATATCCAGATATTTCCAACAGATAATTACATTTACCAAATACTGTGTGCTGTAGTGAAATATGAATGCTATATTTAAGTATGACACAGATGATAACAGTGTCTAGTGTCCTAAACAATTTGATCCAATAAATTCTTTCTACCAAGGCAGTTTCTTAACCTTTCTGGGCCTCAACTTCATAGCTATTAAGATGTGGGAGCCTGGCTCGGCGCCTGTGGCTCAACAGGCTAAGGTGCCAGCCACATACATCTGAGCTGGCAGGTTTGAATCCAGCCCAGGCCCGCCAAACAACAATGATGGCTGCAACCAAAAATTGGTTGGGCATTATGGCGGGTGCCTGTAGTCCCAGCTATTTGGGAGGCGGAGGCAGGAGACTCACTTGAGCCCAGGAATTGGAGGTTGCTGTGAGCTGTAATGCCACAGCACTCTATCCAAGGTGACAGCTTGAGGCTGTCTCAAAAAACAAAAAGATGTGGGAGCCAAGCCAGATTAGACGAACTACAGGATTCCCTCTGTTCTTAAAATCTTACACCTAACAATAGAACCATTATTAAAGTCAGCTATGGGGGGTGGCACCTGTGGCTCAAAGTAGTAGTGCACCAGCCTCATATGCCGGAGGTGGCGGGTTCAAACCCAGCCCCAGCCAAAAACTGCAAAAAAAGTTAGCTACGGGTATAAAATTTGAAAACAAACCATTTAAGTTTATACTGTCATTCCAGAGCTAGCCACAAGGAGAAGGGAGGGATTTGAAAGAATTACCTGCAGCCCACCTAGTTGGTGGATAAATCTTTAATTTGTGGCATAATTAGGGTATTTCCCTAGCTCCTCTGTGTAGACCTCACAATACTCTCCACAAAGACACATCTAACGCTTCTTTATCACTTTCCTTCCAGTTTTCCCCATTCTCTTTTGTAGTTTCACATCCATTTTACCCACTACTACTACTTCCACCCTGCCCCCATTGACTTTACCTTTTCTCCCTTTTTTTTTTTTTTGTTTTTTTGAGACAGAGCCTCAAGTTGTCACCCTGGATAGAGTGCTGTGCCATCACAGCTCACAGCAACCTCCAATTCCTGGGCTCAAGCGAGTCTCCTGCCTCTGCCTCCCAAGTAGCTAGGACTACAGGCGCCCACCACAATGCCCGGCCATTTTTTGGTTGCAGCCGTCATTGTTGTTTGGTGGGCAGGGGCTGGATTCGAACCCTCCAGCTCAGGTGTACATGGCTGGCGCCTCAGCCCGTTGAGCCACAGGCGCAGTCTACCTTTTCTCTCTTATTTCACTCTCAAGAGTGAAATTTGCCAAAAAGTTAAGTTCTCTATAGTTTGTGATGTAAAATATTGATGAAATGATCAAAAATCAAGGAAACTGTCAGCTACAACAAGCACAGACAAATGACAATTACTGAGCTATAGAGAAATATCAAAGAAAAAAATACCAAGGATAATTAGAAAAAAATTCTAGTGATCGATACAGTTTAAGTTTTCCAAAGTTAGCAAAAGGCCCTGAAAAGAGAGTAAAACAAGTGACAACTCTTGGAGGTCAGGTCCAGCCTCTAAAATTCTAATAACCTGCAGAGCTCAAAGCCAGGCAACCCGGTGTTCAGAATGTGAAACAGACTCTGCTGCAGCTTCCTTTCACTGTCAAACCCCTTGCTGAAAAAGGCCTCTCACATCACATATTTTACGTAAAAATACAAATACAGTTATTCACATCTATTTACTGCTTCCTCAAAAAAAAAATGAATACACAGTCCCTCTTTCTGTCTTTATTTCCACACTAAACCTCACACCGTTGAAGAGCCTGGAGGACTGGGTTGGCACGAGAGGATGGCGCGAAGGCACGGGGAGAGGGCGGTCAGTAGGCGGAAGGTGCCTCTCCCCACATGGTCGAGCCCTCCCCGCCACTGGCCACCGGCACACGGTTCCAAAGCACTGGCAGCTCCCTCAAGCCCCGATCCCACGTTCGCTGTCGCCCCCCAAAATGCCACGGCGGCCGCAAGCTCCCGACTAGGACCTTTCCCCGGGGAGACCCCATCCCCCGCTCTTTCTCCGTCAGGTTCCCGCCCTGGAGCGGCCAGTCTATGGGCCCCTGCCGCCTCACCTCCATAGAGACGCGCCAGCCTTGCATGGCGGAGAAACCGTAGGGCAGCGGCAGGCGCGGGGCTCCGACCCCGTCCCCGGAGCACTTCACCGTGTTGGGCTGGGAGAGGTAGGCGCCCATGGCGGCTGCTGGCCGGTGGCCTCAAGGGTAGGAGAGTGGGGCGCGACCCGTGCCGGCGCCGGAGCCGGAGCCCCGGGGGCGCGCGTGGCAGGAGCAGGCCGGGCTGCGCGGCCGACGCAAGGTGCCGGTGAAAAGCGCGAGGCCGGCCAGGAGGCGGTAACGGGACCGGAGCAGAGGGGGAGCGGAAGCGGAAACGGCGCCTCTCCAGACCCCGCCCGGCCGGCGCGGCACGGCGCTGCCGGCAGTCATTTCCTTAGCAACTCGCCCCGCCCGCGGGAACAACGGCCCCCCCAACTGCCACTCCCGCGAGACTGGCGCGATCGCCTATCAACGGCCGCTGCCCCCACCTCCGGCGGCCTCGACCTGGCGGCAAGTAGCCCTGGGCTGTACTCTCGCTGCGCCCCTACGTGCGCCACCCAATCCCGGCCTCTTGGCGTTTTGTCTGAAGCCTCTTGTGCGGGACTTGGCGCCTCCGGTCGGTCCTTCGGTATTTTCAGCCCGCTCTCCACACACCGCGCCCGTGACTCTGCAAACCCCGCCCAATTCAGTCCAATTAAAGTTAAATAGTATTTGTTTTTAAGCTTACAAATTACTTGGCCCGGCCCTATGAGGCCTGCTCAAGAAGAATGTGAGAGAGTCTTCTCTGACCAAGGAAAACGAAGACCTGATCTGTGACATAATTCAAGTTCATACAATATAGAAATGTTTGGTTTGGTACAGTCTAAGCTGGTTGAGAAGAGACCAGAGGATGGGAGGACGAGTTATACCTTAGACTGAGCACTAAAATGATTTATTTTAGACCCTCACAGAGGATGTCTTAGGATTGCATTGTGCCAAGGAAAAGGGGAAGATGTTACAAGGTTTGGAGGAGTGAGGAAGGAATGTAAATTGCAAATATATATATATGTATACATACATATATTGCATTTAGGAGGATTTCTGAGGAAACTGGCCTCAGAATGATTCTAAGTGTTAGTATTAGGGAAGACAGAGGTCATCCTATGCGCCAAGATGGGTGACTTCGACTTCATTGTCAGCCTGGCATAGCATTTTAGGATCATTGGTCTAGTCTTTGTATTCTATGTACACTGGAGAGAAAGACTGGGACACGTTTACTGGTTAGAGGACTCTTGATCTAAGCATGGTATGAGAAGGGCTGGGACCAAGGTGAGAACAGGATAGCAGTGGGAATACTAATGAAAAGACAAATTAGATGATAACAAATACAACAACTTTGGTAATAGATTGTATTTAAGAGTTAGAAGGGAAAGGAGAAATTTTCCTATGACAAAATCTATGACAAGATTGATTCTAAAACAGCTAATCATGGCTTTCTCTTGCTCTTTAGATAGTTCCTTAGCATAGTTTACAAGACCATTCGTGCTTAAACAGATGGACTCTAGTACGCCTCTCCCACTTTCCATTTCCTCTGCACTCAAAAGAGTTACCATTGTGTCCCCCAGCATCCCCAGCATCCCCAGCACACCAATATATCTTAGACAATTCTTCCTCCTTCTGTGCTTTCACCCACAGAATATACTTCTCCAGCCACCCACTTGGCCATCACTTTCTCCAGTAAACTTCCCCTAATATCCCTGCACTAGTTTGGGTCCCCACTTGTTTTTCTGGCTTCTTGGTGGACTATAAGCCTTTATGAAGGCAGAAATGCCATTGAATTTACCCTACCATCCCTAACACAGTTGTTGTATGTGCTCAATAATACTTAAACGTTCAGGGTGGCTCCTGTAGCTCAGTGAGTAGGGCACCAGCCCCATATACTTAGGGTGGTGGGTTCAGAACCCGCCCCGGCCAAACTGCAACAAAAAATAGCCAGGCATTGTGGCCGACACCTGTAGTCCCAGCTACTTGGGAGGCTGAAGCAAGAGAATTGCCTAAGCCCAACAGCTGGAGGTTGCTGTGAGCTGTGACACTACAGCACTCTACTGAGGGCAACAAAATGTTTGTTGATCGAATGAATAACACAAACATTTTGAGCTTGCGTGACAAAATTTGGTGGAGCCATTAAAAGAAAATTATGTGGCTCGGTGCCTGTGGCTCAACGGGCTAAGGCTCCAGCCACGTACACCTGAGCTGGCGGGTTCGAATCCCGCCCCTGGGCCCGCCAAACAACAATGACGGCTGCAACCAAAAAAATGGCCGGGCGTTGTGGTGGGCGCCTGTAGTCCCAGCGACTTGGGAGGCGGAGGCAAGAGACTCGCTTGAGCCCAGGAATTGGAGGTTGCTGTGAGCTGTGATGCCATGGCACTCTACCCAGGGTGACAGCTTGAGGCTCTGTCTCAAAAAAAAAAAAGAAAATTATGTGGTGTGGGAGCAGAAGTGCTAGTTTAGGGAGAAAATGGGGAATTCAGTTTAAGATGACAACTAGATAGGCTCGGCGCCCATTGCTCAGTGGTTATGGCGCCAGCCACATACACCGGGGCTGGCAGGTTTGAACCAGGCCCTGGGCCTGCTAAACAACAATGACAACTACAACCAAAAATATAGCTGGACATTGTGGCAGGCACCTGTAATCCCAGCTACTTGGGAGGATGAGGCAAGAGGGCAAGAGCATCGCTTAAGCCCAAGAGTTGGAGGTTGCTGTCAGCTGTGACACCACAGCACTCTACCCAGGGCGACAGCTTCAGTCTCTGTCTCAAAAAAAAGAAAAAGAAAATGACAATTAGATATATAAACATTGAAAGTATTGGATTAGGGCCCCTCCAGTGGCTCATGCCTATAATCCTAGCACTCTAGGAGGCTAAGGAGGGGAGATTGCCTGAACTCACAGGTTGCAAACCTGCCTGAGCTGAGTCAGACCTCATCTCAAAAAAAAAAAAAAGCTAGGTATTGTGATAGTTCCTGTAGTCCCAGTTACTTGGGAGGCTGAGGTAAGAGAATCACTTAAGCCCAAGAGTTTGAGGTTGCTGTGAGCTATGACACCACGACACTCCACCGAGGACGACAAAGTGAGACTCTGTCTGGAAGAAAAAAACAAAAATAGATAGCCGGGTGTTGTAGTAGGCACCTGTAGTCCCAGCTACTCGGGAGGCTGAGGCAAGAGAATCGCCTAAGCCCAGGAGTTGGAGGTTGCTGTGAGCTGTATGACGCCATGGCACTCTACCGAGGGCGATAAAGTGAGACTGTCTCTACAAAAAAGAAAGAAAGAAAAGAAGGAAGGAAGGAAGAGAGGGAAGGACGGAGGGAAGGAGTCTTGGATTGGAGTTAGGCCATTAGGGTGGAAGAAGATACTAATTAGGCTTGCAGGCTATCATGAACCTGGGTGAGATCTCTGACCAAAGCAGTGTAGAGGGAGCATGTATGACTCAGCTGCTTATTTTTGTCATCCAAGCTGATCTCAAATTCTTGCACCTTATCCTCCCAGTAGCTGGAACTACAGGCACCAGCCACTGCACCCAGCTAAATGCTCTTAACATTAGAGTATAATGTGTTATCAGTTCAATTTTTTTTTCTTATTGAGAGAGTCTCACTTTGTCACCATCAGTAGACTACTGTGGCATCATACCTCACAGCAACCTCAAACTCTAGGGCTCAAGCGAATTCTCTTGCCTTAGCCTCCCTAGTAGCTGGGATTACAGGCTCCTGCCACAACACCTGACTATTCTTTTGTTTGTTTGTTTAGCAGGCGTGGGATTGGTTCAAACCCACCAGCCCAGGAGCATGGTGGCTGGTGCCAAAACCATTGAACAACCCACACTCAGCTTTATCAGTTCAATTGTAAATTCAAATGAATAATGTTAATCCAGATTATCTGAAATATGCCCATATGCCTCATTTGTATTTAAATAACATTTATATTATCAAAATAAAAACAAAGTTCTAAAATTCTCACAGAAGATTCAAAATACCTTGGAAATACAAGATCCCCAGAGGGCAATAGACCACATATTGAGAAACATGACCTGCTTGTGGAAAGTGTTAACAGAGCAGAGAACGAGAAAAGGGTGAGAAATTGGGAAATAGGCCTTCCCAGGATTTTTCTCCCGGGAATTTCTTGGGTTCCTAATTCTGTTTTTGATCCTTCCTTCAGATACATTCGATGACACTATTCATAAATTAGCTTCAGAAAGGCTGGGCACACAGTGATTCATGCCTGTAATCCTAGCACTCTGGGAGTCGAGGTGGGTAGATTGCTTGAGCTCAGGAGTTCCAAACCAGTCTGAGCAAGAGACCTCATCTCTAAAAATAGCCTGCAGGGCCAGGCACAGTGGCTCACTCCTGTAATCCCAGGATTTGGGGAGGCCAAGGTGGGTGGATTGCCTGAACTCACAGGTTCGACACCAGCCTGAGCCAGAGTGAGAGCTCGTCTCTAAGAGCATTGTGGCAGCCGCCTGTAGTCCCAACTACTTGGGAGAGTGAGGCCAGAGAATCGCGTAAGCCCGGGAGTTTGAGGTTCCTGTGGGCTATGACTCCATGGCACTCTATCAAGGGTTACAAAAATAAAATAAAATAAAATAAAAAAATAAAATAAAATAAAATAAAATAAAATAAAATAAAATAAATAAAATAAATAAAATAAAATAAAATAAAATAAAATAAAATAGCCTGTAGTCCTAACTACTTGGGAGGCTGAGACAAGAAAATTGCTTGAGCCCCAGAGTTTGAGGTTACTGTGAGCTATGACACAACAGCACTCTTCTCAGGGTAACAAGAATCTAAAAAAAAATAAGGAAAAATTACCTTTGGAAATTCAGCAGTTTTTTGTTTTTTTGTTTTTTGTAGAGACCAGAGTCTCATTTTATTGCCCTCAGTAGAGTGTCGTGGCGTCACACAGCTCACAGCAACCTCCAGTTCCTGGGCTTAGGCAATTCTCTTGCCTCAGCCTCTCCAGAAGCTGGGACAACAGGCGCCGGCCACAACACCTGGCTATTTTTCTGTTTTGCAGTTTGGCCTTCGGTATATGGGACCGGCCCCCTACTCGATGAGCCACAGGTGCCGCCCCATCACCAGTTTTTTTTTGTTGTTTGTTTTTTTGTAGAGACAGAGACTCACTTTATCACCCTTGGTAGAGTGCCGTGGCGTCACACTGCTCACAGCAACCTCCAGCTCTTGGGCTCAAGCGATTCTCTTGCCTCAGCCTCCCGAGTAGCTGGGACTACAGGTGCCCGCCACAGCGCCCGGCTATTTTTTT
>CAUYON010176736.1:0-40122 GCA_963573935.1 Arctocebus calabarensis
GCCGAGCCTAGCTAAGAGTATTTATGAAGGTGGCTGCACAAAACAACAGATTTTTGTGTAGGTGAACAGTCTTATTTTGAAGAAGATGTTCATTAGGACTTTCAAAGCTAGATTGAAGTCAATGGTTTTAAAACTTCAAAGGACTGGTGGCAGACCCTCTTGTTAGGGGCTCATGAAGCTGGTGACTTTAAGGTGAAGCCATCGCTCATTTACCATTTCAAACTCCTAAAAACCTTAAAAATGATGCTCAATTTACTCTGTTGCTGAGTAAATGAAACAAAAAGGCCTAGTATAGTATAGGTGATTGAATATTTCAAGCCTATTGTTGAGACCTACTACTCAGAAAATAAATTTCCTTCATAATATTATTTTTTATTGACAGTGACTTGGTCACCCAAAAACTCTGATGGACATATTAGAGTAGATTGATATATTCATGCTTAATAACACAATCATTCTGCAGCCCAGGTATCAAGAAGTAATTTCACATTTCTAGTTGTATTATTTAAGAAATAAATGTTATAAGGCTATAGCTATAAGACATGGTGATTCCTCTGATAGATCTAGGAAAAGGAAATTAAAAACATTCTGGAAAAGATTAACTCTTCTAGATGTCATTTGAGGATATTCATTATTCATGAGAAGAGGTCAAAATATCAACATAAACAAATGTTTGATTCCAACCCTCATGGATGACTTTGAGGAGTTCAAGAATTTCATGGAGACAGTAACTGCAGATCTGGTGGGAAATAGGAAGAGAACTAGAATTATAAATAGAACCTAAAGATCTAACTGGATTGCTGCATTCTCATGATAAAATTTGAACAACTTGAGTTGATATTTAGGTATGAACAATGATACTTGTTTCTTGAGATTGAATCTACTCCTGGTGAATATACTGTGAACATTTTTGAAATGACAAATTCAGGATTTACCATAAATTTAGTTGAAAAGCAGCATCAGGGCTTAAGAAGACTGACTCCAATTTAAAAAAAAAAAATCTGCTTTGGGTAAAATGCTATTAAACATCAGTGCATATCGCAAAGAAAACTTTTTTGAAAGGGAGAATCACTCAATGTAGCAAACTTTATTATTACTTTAAGAGATTGCCACAACTACCCCAACTTTTAGCAACTCCTACCCTGATCAGCCATCAACACTGAGGCAAGGCCTTAAACAAGCAAAATGAGTATGACTCATGGAAGGGTGAATTTAGAGTTAACATTTTTTAGCAATAAAGTTTTCTTTTTTAAATTACATTAAGTACTTTTTTAAAGACATAATGCTATTACAATCTTAAAAGACCAAAGTATAGTGTAAACATGGATGGTCTGGGAACTAGAAAAAAAATTGTGTGACTTGCTTTACTGTAATATTCATTCATCGCAGTGATCTGTAACCCAACCTGCAATAGACCAAGATATGTTTGTATACAATTGAATAGCACTTTGAAAAAACATTAAAATGGTGCATTCTTCATTACTCTTAGTCTTTTCCCTCACTAAAACCAACAGTCCATGTAGTTAGTAAGCTCCTCAAGGGCAGAGATTATTTCTTTTTCCTCACTGTATACTCTCAGTGTCTGATAGGATGTTCTGCATGGGAAGACACCTAATGCTGTGACTGTATGGACAGAGATATTCGTCAAAAAAAATATGTACTAAACCTCAGATCGTTGTCCCCATAAGACATATCTGATATGTTTAGCTTTTCCCAAAATAGAAATGTTCATTCATTCTGGTCCAAGGTTCCTATGTCTGTTTCATTTTGAAATGTAATTTTTTTTTCCTTTTAAATAATATCACTGGGAAATGCTTTAGCAAAATATGCTGGCTTAATTAAGAAATATGGATACCAAGCATGAAATTTTCTTTCTAGCTACAATTTCATATTTATTTATTTACACTTATAAGTTGAATTACGAAAATATTGATTTAGTAAGACTTTTAGCAGTCTAGTAGATAATAGGGAAGGTTTATTTTTTGTGTTATATTCTATGTACTATAGTAGTCTATGTCTTAAAATATAGGAAATAGAAAATTAGGGAAGTTAAATCTCACAGTAACTTTGCAGAAAAGGATCTAAGGAAAAAATTGATAAGATAATCTTTAATTTCACAAAAGAATTCATGATATGAAACAGGTAGTGTTACATTTCAGTAATACTAGTAAATCACTAAGAAACTTTTAAAACAGATAAATCTAACGTATAACTGAAGGTATCATAGATCATGGTAATTATTACAAAATTGAGTTCATGCATTAGCTGCTAATTGAAGGTGCCTTCTATTTTGGGTGAAAATGGAAAATCTCACTAATTATACATGAAGAAATTGTATTTTTCTATAAATTAAGGTGAATGAGATATATTCTTAAAAGAAACTTATTTATACTTTCAATCTTGGATGACAGACATCCAAAGGAATAGAATGTATCTATCTACATATCTGAAAAAAATATATACAGAGGATGTCAAAAATTATACAGATTTTAAGAGATGTTATCTATGTATTATTTTTTGAAGTTCAATTGAAGTTACCCCTTTTGGGGGTTAGGTGCACCTAGACATGCTATCCATATCCAATTTTTACCTGCAAAATTATTTTTGACTTATTGATATTATTTCCAACAAGATCTCCTAAAATGTGTGTACATTTTTTTTTTGGCCCCTTCTGTATATATAATGCATGTATTACTGAGTTGTTAACATCAACAATCATCAGAAAAATCATAACATCCCATTTAAATAGTCGTTAGAAATACATACCTTAGCAGCATCAAGTCTCTCTAAAATAACATCTATAAATATCCGTTGTCTCTTTCTGTGTCCCAGGTATCTTGGAAGACCCTAGAAAGATAAGGCAGAACACTAAACATACAAGAAAATTTCCTTTCTTTATAGAGCTGATGTCAAAAAGAAGAGACATATAAACTGATCTATTTCCACATATGATGAATTTTGCAAGGGGAGGTGTGTTGCATAATAAATAGTCCAGAGAGTTTCATTGAATTAAAAAAAAAAAAATCAATGGTAGTTTGGTTTGAAAGCACAAGCAGTGCCATGATACAAAAGGTGGTGGTCGTAAACACTAAGAGAGTGTACACTTCTTTTTGTGTGGGAATTATTTGGGGGTTATTGTGTCACATCCCTTAAAAATGTTTAAATAGTTGTTATCACAGGTCGGAAATTATAAAAATGACTTTCTAATCTTTCTTTTCTTTTAATAGAAAAAACCCCAGCATGTGGATTCTGCACAGATTTCCAAATGTAGATCAAAGAATATTATGATGAATAACAAGAAATATCTAAGCAAAGATTATGAATGCTCATTTGGAAACATGGTCATAGAGATCATCTCATCTTTTGAATGAATGAAACATGTAAAGAAGTAACTATTTATCAAACAGTATATCGATGTCACTCTAACAAGAAGTGTATTATGTAGCCTTCACATGAAATGATCATATGAAAGAAATACTGCCAAAATGTGCATGTGATAAGCTTGCAGAATAACATAATATCAGTTTTCTTTTTGAAATAACACAACTGCATTGTGTTTTGAAACCAATTTAAGCCAAATTGCTCATGATGATATCTTTCCAAAAACACTTGTCTTGTTTGGATGCCCTGGAGACAGCTTCGGAACTGGACAAGTCTCTATAGGTGGTGCTCTCTGGACATGCAGAAGGCAGGATTCAGAGGGATGAGTTGCTGTCCAGCTAATTCCAATCTTAAATTTTAGAGAATGCATATACAGTTTAAATCCTGCAGAAGGCAGGATTCAGAGGGATGAGTTGCTGCCTAGCTAATTCCAACCATGTCATCAACAGATCCTCGTCAAGTTCTGGAGATGACTAAGATTGAGGAGACATCTTCGTGTCAACCAACACTGGCTCGTGTGAAGGGGCATGACCTTGGAAGATTCCCTGTGCGGAGACTCACCTGGGAGCTGTCATTGATAGAATTTTCTAGCAGCTGGAGGATGGATGATGGCCCTTGCAGAGAAGATATGGTAGAGCACCACAGTAAGTCCTACAATCACCTCCTATTATAAAACATAAAATCTAATTTAGAGGAAAAGTGCTTCAAATGAAAATACATTACACATGTTTGAAACTTTTTTCTAGTAAAACTGTGTATCTCATTTTCTTGGATTGTTATTATAGAATGATCTATATGAAAATGTCAACTATTAAACCACCTCAAATATTAATAATAAAACAACTTAGAAAACCATAATTAAGAAATAAAATAGATATTGGGTGGACAAAACTAGTAGCATAATGACTAAAATTTTAAAGTAACAGGTAATTTCATAAAGTGCCCTCACTAGTGTGATTACACGTGGTACTCAATACATATAGGTAATTCTGTATTTTCTCTTTTCTAAAGAAGACAATGAAGCACAAAGCAGTAGGGAGAGTTAACTAGTTAACTAAGGTAAATGACAAGAAAGGCTTGAATTTAGCCACGTCTTTTAATATTATATCACCATGGGCAGAAATAATTCCTTTGATATGTGGGACTAAAGCAAAAGCAGGGGCAATTTCATTGTGAGCCAAGTCTCTAGTTCATAAGTAGCCTATTTCAACCTATTGAATATAAATAAATTTTAGAGAATGCATATACAGTTTAAATGTGCAAATCGTAAAATAAGTCTATCAAAAAATTTTAAAATACCTTACATATCAATTAGACAATACTCAAATTCCACTTTAAAATAAATTTTACTGTTTATTTTTTTCAAACTCAAAACATTGTCAGCCTCAAATTTCTAAAGACAGTTATGTCTAGTTAACAGTAAATTATTATTGTCATAGACTTCAAAATGCCAAATATGCTATGAGTGTCTCACCATGTAACTAACAATGTCTATTTCAGCCACAATGAAGTAGGAGTTTGGCAATTGGTTCCTATCTACATTTATAGTGATATATATTTATATTCTAGTGATGAATATGAAAACTAATTGATGTAATAGATATGTAAAAAAATTAATTGATGTAGTAGATACATAAACAACACTAGAGTAGGTTGGGAAAGTACTTCATTTCCTTTGAATAATCGGTAGTTCAATTGTACCCAAGACAGGGGAAGGCTAGCCATTCAAAGATCAAAAGAAAGGGCATTCCAGTCAGAGGATACAAGTACAAATTCTTGCAATGGGGGTAAGGATGATGTTCTAGGAAAATCTGAAAGAATGGCTGGAATCTTTTGCCTGAGAGAATAGTTTCTGAATTGTGGTTTTGGAAGTAAACAAAGCTTATGTGAAAACTGAAGTCTCCTCAAAGATGTCTTTGATTAGTATTTATTTTCTGATATATGGATTGAATTTACAGGTGGTAAAATGAAAATAGGCATGTGAACATTTCAGTTTATCAATTCTATCATAATTTAAATGAGAACAATGTTAAAACTGTGAATCTTAGATTATTATCACTACTAGTAAATGTGAACATAACCCATGAAAGTTCTACTGGAGATTTTCACATTGTTTATATTTTAATTACATGGAGTTTTAATGTTGCATTAATGATCAATATATAAATAGAAAAAAAGTTTGCTAGTATATGTTAATTATTTTCAGATTTTGCCACAATTATGATTGGCCAACTGCACTATACTCACTCTTGTGGTGAGGCTTGCAGTATTGTGGTTAGTAGTTACTTGCTATTATTTTCTTTTATAGCATTCATCTTTAAATTGTATATCACAAGATACTGCTACGTGAATTTATCTGTGCTTTAAAAATTTCCATCTTTTTACTAACAATAACTTCTGTGAATGCAGAGTACATAATTAGAAGATTATGTGAGGTTTTGAATGTAACTTGGAGTGATTATGTACCTTAAAGTAACTTCATGCTCAGAAAAACTGATGTAACTATTCTGCTTTAAACTTATAATTTAGAATATGCCTTATAACAGCCCTTCTTTGGAGAAATTTACAGTGCAATTTGGTCATAGTATTGATTTTTTTTTAATCTGTACTTCACAAAACATAGCTTAATGAGATTATTTCTTAATTTGACACTTTTCACACTATGATACTTATTTTATGTTTCTTATCCATTGTTCAATATTTTTCATGAGACTAATTTCATTTAAGTCATTATCTTTTTCCAAACATAAAAAACACTCTTCACTAAGCACTTTGGGTTATCAAATGACAAACCAATGTTAACACACTGATTTATATAACTCCAATTTTAAAGAGTCTCCTTCCCATTGGCAATAGAGTTATGTCACATAAATTTGAAATGTCAGAGAAATATTCCCTTTTTAGCATATTGAAAAGAGCATAGAGTTTCTCATCATTATCTTAGAGAATTCCTTTGATTGTCATATTGGCAAGAGCTCTTTGAAAAGTAAATTCAGTCATCAAAATTATATTGTACACTCACAGTGGAGAGGCAGAAATGACAAATTGTTAGGCCAGCAGTTGATAAACTTCCCTTGTAGAGGGACTGATAGTAAATATTTTAGAAGTAAGCCCAAAAGCAAAGTCTAGAATAATAAGGAAGTTCTTATATAATAAAAGAGAAATAGATTTTCACAATATTCTTATTGCTATTAAAGATTTTATTAATTATTCTATTAATAACATGGAAATTCTTAGATAATAAAAGATAAATAGATTTTGACAATATTCTTATTGCTTATTCTGTTAAAAAATGAATGACAATAATGAGTACAATTTCTTGTGGGGGGTAATACAACTCACCTAGTAAACAATGGAGCATTTTTTGGAGACAAAATTAATTAGGGTTCAAAATTAATGTTCTCTATCATCAAACCTATTGCAAATATGTTTCTATATATGCTTACTTAGCTTGTTAATCACACAAAAATAGATGGGGGAGGGCGGCGCCCGTGGCTCAAAGGAGTAGGGTGCCAGCCCCGTATGCCGGAGATGGCAGGCTTAAACCCAGCCCTGGCCAAAAACTGCAAAAAAAAAAAAAAAAAAAGGTGGAGGTTAAAACGACAAATTGTGATTTGCTTCCTCCTGAGATACAGAAACAAGATCAGATTTAGGTGGACCCATTTTTCAGTATTACTATTGTTACAACTTTTAAGATTTTGCCTTATTCTTACCATCTAATATGAAATATTTTGTAATTTCTGATATGATTTTATCTTTAACCCTTGGTGGCTTTTATAGAAATGTATTTACTATTTCATAAGCTATTATTAACAAGCTATTATTCATTTCACCTTAATCCTACTGCTTTCAGAGAAAATTTTGTGAAATGTTATGATCCTTTGATATTTTATGAGGTTTATATTAAGACATGTAATATTTAATTTGGTGTATTTTCTATACAATTCAGTTAAGATAATTTGGTAATTGTGCTTTCTGGACTTTTACTAAACATATATAATGCTATATTGGTAGTTACTGGTTTCATTGTTTTCAAATGTATATTTTTTCTGGATACTATTGTTTTTGATAGAAATCAGCTCTTACACTTCTTATTTCTTACTTTTATTTGGGTTTTTATCCTTTTGTTTTTGTTTTTCAGCAATTTGGCTATGAAAGGTGTGATATTTTTGCATTTGTCCTGTTTATCTGTGGCTTTATATCCTTCATTAGCCTTGGAAACTAATTGATCAACTTTAAATGTTGACTTTGCCTTGTTCTTTCTTTCCCCTCTTTCTTGGACGTCATGTACATGTGTGTTAGATCAATGACCTGGGTTATTACACATCTAATCCTTCCATATTTTTCACTTTTTGCTTCCTATTTTCAGATTAGGTATTCTATGTTAGCCTATCTTCAAATGTAATAGTCCTTCCTTTTATTTTGTCTTAATTATAGTTAAACTCATATATTGGTACAACAATATCTGGCTTTGGTTAACCCCATTCTTAAGGCATCATTTTCAAAATTTTTAGATGAGAGTTTATTTGTGTATAAGGTTCCCTTTGTCAGGATTACTTGAATTTAATGCTTGTTTATCAGGATTGCAAGATGTTAAATAACATGATCTACTTTTCAGAAGCTTTAGTTTGGATTTTTACCTTTACTGTACATAGCTTCAGAAATTAGGCAGATGTTTTGATAGGGAATTAACTTGAAATCCCTCAAACACCCAAGGTTTCATTTTGTTTCATCTTATCCTGAAATTGACAAAAATTTTTCTGTTTCTTCCTTCCCCACCAACGGAAGCCCCAACCTGAATTCTTGCCTGGCTATAGGGAAAATTTCAATGCACTTTCAAACTCTAGTCACTTAATATTTCCACAAGTCAGTTCAAATAAGAAGTATGACAAGGATTTAATTTGAGAGTTTATGAACTGATCCCTATAAATTTGCATTTAAAATATATTAGTAAAAGTAAAATATTGATAGAAAAACACAGCTTTTGTTAATATGACCTTAGAAATATTAGAATCTGTATTAACTAATGTTATTCCTGGTATTACAATTGAAGAAACAAAGATACAAACTTCTAAACATTCATGAAAATTTGAATCCAAAGAATTTGAGTTATTTTATTTCTTTATTTTATTATTGTTTCAGGTTATTTTGAGGGTACAAAGAATTAGGTTATAACTTTTACATTTGTTATGTAGAGTCTCCCTTATCATTGAGTCCACCCACCAAGAGGCATGCCATGTATCCTGATATTGTGCCAATTAAATGGAAAGACATGTATCTCCTGCTTCCTCTCACCTTGCTCCTTTGTCCCGTCCCCCACTTGAATTGATCTGAGCTTTTCACTTATGTGGGAATGTATTAGGTCACCTACTGGCTTTATATTAGTATGGAGTACATTGAATTCTTGCTTCTTCATTCTTGTGATACTTTACTAAGAAGAATGTGCTTCATCTCCATTCAGATTAATATGAAAGATGGAAAGAGTCCATCTTTTTAATGGTAGAATGGTACCATATGCATATGCCACAGTTTTTAAATCTATTCCTAGGTTGGTGGGCACTTGGATTGTTTACATCTTGGCAATTGTAAATCGAACTGTGATAAACAATCTAGTGCAAATGTCCTTATGATAAAATGATTTTTTTTTCATCTAGATAGATGCCTAGCTTGGGATTATAGGATCAAAAGGCAAGTATAATTTGAATTTTTCAAATTGTAAGTACGAATTCTCCATACTTTCTTGCAAAGAGCTTGCATTAGTTTGCAGTCCCACCGAGCGTATAAATGTGTTCCACTCTCTACACATATATGGCAGCATTTGCAGCTTTGAGATTTTGTGATGTGGGTTACTAGGTGATATCTCGTGGTAGTTTTGACTTGCATTTTTCTGATTACTAGGGACAATGAATATTTTTTCAAATGTTTCTCAGCCATTTGTCTGTCTTCCTCAGAGAAGTTTCTGTTCATATTTCTTGCCCAGTGATAGATAGGATTGTTTACTCTTTTTTTTTGTTGACTGGTTTGAGCTTTCTGAAGATTCTAGTCATCAACCCTTTGTCAGATTCATGCCATGCAAATATCTTTTCCATTTCAGAAGGTTGTATTTTTGCTTTACTTATTGTGTCCTTAGCTGTGCAGATGCTTTCCAGCTTAAGTCTCATTTGTTTATTTTTGTTGTTGTTGTTCTTGCCGCTGAAATCTTTGTTGTAACATCTTTCCCTACTTCAACATCATCAAATTTTTGTCACACTTCCTTTGAAGATTTTTATTGTTTCATGTCTTATATTTTAACCTTTTGTCCAACTTGAGTCAATTTTTATAAATGTAAAAGGTGTGGGTCCAGTTCCAGTCTTTTAGATGTGTTTATCCAGCTCTCCCAGCACCATTTGTTGAATTGGGATTCTTTTCCCCACTGTATGCTTTTGTTAAGTTTATCAAAGATCAAATAGTAAGTAGAGACTGGTTTCATCTCTTGGTTTTCTATTCAGTTCCATATGACAATGTCTCTATTTTTGTGCCAATGTCATGTTGTTTTGATCACTGTGGACATGAAATATTTCCTGAAGTCTGGTAGAGTGATGCCTCCAGCTTTGTTTTTATTAGTAAGAAAAGCATTGGATATACAGGTTTTTTCTGGTTCTTTATAAAGGAAGTACTTCTTTTTCCAGTTTGTTGAAGTATTATGTTGCTATTTTAACGGGCATTGCATTGAATCTATAGATTGTTTTTTGTAGAATACACATTGTAACAGCGTTGATTCTTCCCAACTAAGAGTGTGGCATATTCTTCCATTTGTTAATATCTTTTGCTATTTCTCCTTAGAGTTTCATACTTATCTTTGTAAGGATTCTTCACCTCTTTTGTTAGGTATTTTCCTAGATATTTCATTTGAGTTGAAGCTACTGTTAAGGGAATTATGTCCTTGATTTGCTTTTGAACTTGACTATTTCTGCTGTATACAAAGGCTACTAATTTGCAAACATTGATTTTTATACCCTGAGACATTACTGTATTTCTTGATCACTTCCAAGAATTTTATGGTTTAGTCTATGGGGTTTTCTAAGTATAATATAATATCATCAGTAAAAAGCTAGAGTTCGTCCTCCTCTGCCCTCATTTGGATGCCCTTTTAATCCTTTTCTTGTCTGACTGTATTGGCTAAAATTTCCATAACTATAGTAGAACAACTAGAACTTCACAACTGAATAGTAGTGATGATAGAGGACACCCTTGTCTGGATCCAGTTATAAATGGAAAACCTTTCAGTTTTATTCAATTCAGTATGGCATTAGCTATGGGTTTTGCATAGATTGTTTCAATCAACTTAAGAAATGTGCCACCCATGCCTATTTTCTTGTGTTTTTGTTATCAAAGAATGCTGAGTTTTATCAGATTCTTTTCTGCATCTACTGAGAGGATTATATGGTCTTTGTTTTTGCTTCTATTGATATGGTGCATTACGTTTATGTATTTGCATATGTTAAATCAGCCTTGCATCCATAGGATGAAGCCTACTTGATCACGATGAATGATTTTTTTTAATATGTAGTTGCAATCTATTAGCTAAGACTTTGTTGAGTATTTTTGCATCAATATTCTTTAGTTACATTGGTTTATTGTCTCCATTTTTGGTTGTGGTCTTTCTAGTTGTGGAATAAGGGTGATGTTTGCCTCATAGAAAATGTCGAAGAAAGTTTCGTCCTTACCTATGTTTAGAATAATTTCTTTAGTATAGACATAAGCTCATCTTTGAAGATTTGATTGAATTTTGGAATTTTGGTGTGAAGCCATCTGGTCTCTGGCTTTTTTTTTTGTTGGAAGTTTTTTTTTTTTTAATTAAATCATAGCTGTGTACATTAATGCAATCATGGAGTACAGTGTGTTGGTTTTATATACAATTTGAAATATTTTCATCAAACTGGTTAACATAGCCTTCATGGTGTTGGAAGCTTTTTCATTGTTTATTTCAATCTCAATATTTTTTATTGGACTATTCTGTTGGACATCCAGTGGACCCTAACTTGTTAGAGTGGCCAGTAAGGAAGGAAGTACTGTGGAAAGAATGAAACTTACACCAAACTTAGTACATAAAACCAGACACATGAAAAGACATAAGCTATTCCATATACTGGGGGGGGGGGCATCATGAGCACAATGTAGCAGCTGTCTGGTTTCCCAGAGTCTTTTCATTGGTTACATAACAGAGTGTACATGCAAGGATAAACAGCAGTCAGTGGTAAGCATTCAAGGTTAAGAATAAGAGAGGGGAGATTACAGCCCACAGGAAGATTGTGTAAATCTTAAGAATGGAAATAGGTTAATGGAATATCTTCAGTGGCCAGATAATGGTACAATGGGAAGAGAGAGAAGAGAGAGCAAGACTCATCTCTTCAGGCAAATATTTCAGCTTCTGTAGCCTAAACTACTAGATGATGGTCTTAGATGCCCTCATTGCGGATTTCTCCATGTAGGAATAGTCTTGTAGACATTCCCCTGACTGGGCACCTTACCTTGAGTTGGAAGGTTTGTGAAAATTCAGCCAGTCCACCTCCCACACCGTTCAAGAGATCTATTTTTTCCTGATTAAGTCTAGGGAGAGGGTATGATTCTAGGTATTGGTCTCTTTCCTCCATAATGTCAAATATCTGGGGATAAATTTTTGGTAGCAGTCAGAAATAATCTCTTGTATCTGTGTGGTATCAGCTATTATTTCCCCCCATCATTTCTGATTGAGGTTATTAAAGATTTTACTTTTCTTTTTCTAGTGAATCTGGTGAATTATTTAACGATTTTATTATTTTTTTCAAAGAATCAACTTTTTGTTTCATCGATGTTCTGAATGATCCTTTTATTTTCAATTTCATTTACTTCAAATTTAATTTTGGTTATTTCTTTTCTTTTTCCAGGTTTGGGATTGGATTGCTCTTTCTTTTATAGTACCTTACAATGATAGATTAGATTGTTGATATCCTCTCTTTCTGTTTTTCAGATGTAGGTATCTAATGCAATAAATTTCCCTGTTAGGACAGCTTTTGTAGTGTCCCACAGGTTTTAGTAGCTTGTGTCTTTATTGTTGCTATATTCAACGAAGTTAATGATTTTCTCTTTATCTCTTTCCTGACACAACTTTCACTCAGCATAAGATGTGTGTAATTTCTAGGCCTTTGCATGGGCATGACCTTTTTAGTTGGAGTTGAGTTTCATATTTATTGCATTGTGATTCGAGAAGATACAAGGTATAGTTCCAATTCTTTCAATTTTATTGAGGTTTGATTTGTGTCCTAGAATATGATCTATTTTGGAGAAAGTTCCATGGATTGACATATATTCCATAGCTTTGGCATGGTGTGTTCTATATATATTTATTAAGCACAGTTGTTTTAGGGTCACATTTAAGTTTCTTGTATCTTTGTTTCTGTTTAGAGGATCTGTCTAGCTCTATAAGTGGGGTTTTAACAATCCCTAATATTATAGTCTTATAGGATATCATATTGTTCAGACCAACTAAGGTCTGTTTCATAAAGCTGGGTCATTTAAGTTGGGTGCATAAATATTTATAATTAAAATGTCCTCTTGCTGTGTTTTTCCCTTGACCAATACGAAGTATCCAACTTGTCTTCTTTGACTTCAGTTGCTTAAATCCTCTTGTGTGTGAAAATAAGATTTCGACCTTTCTTTTTTTCTAATTTCCATTTGCTTGAAATATTGTTTTCCAAACTTCACTGGGAGACCTGTTTTGTCCTTTGAGGCTAGGTGGGTTTCCTGGAAACAGTATACAGATGGCTTGTGCTTTTTCATCCAATCAGCCAGCCTGTGTCCCTTCAGTGGGTATTGAAGCCATTAACATTTATTGAGAGAATTGATAAATGTGGTGGAGTTCCATCCATCTTATTTGGGCAGAGTCCATTGCTTCATTTTGTCCTTTGTGTGTTTGTGGTATCTAGGTTTTGTCCTTTAGTTTGTGAGTATTTACTTTGCTGGTGCTTCATTGTGATGGTCAGTGTGTAGAGTAGGCCTAAGCATTTCCTATAGAGTTGGTCTTGTGGGAAATTTCCTCAATGTTTGTATAACAGTAAAATATTTGATTTCTCTATCAATTTTAAAGCTTAGCAGGATATAGAATTCTGGGCTGAAAATTATTTTGTTTATAAAGGTTAAAGGTGGATGACCATTCTCTTCTGCATTGAAATTTTATTTTTTTTAAATGATACATATTTTTTCCTTTATTAAATTATAACTGTGTACATTAATGCATTTATGGGGTACAATGTGCTGATTTGATATGCAATGTGGAATGCTTACATTTAACTTATTAACATAATCATCTCTTCACATACTAATTTGTTGTCATAAGAAATTTATACTCTATTCTTAATAGTTTTGAAATGTACCATTGCATTATGCACAATAGGTAAGATCCCAGCAAATAATTAAAAAATTAATTATTAGAGAAATGCAAATTAAAACCACCCTGAGATACCATCTAACTCCAGTGAGAATGGCCTATATCACAAAATTTCAAAATTGCAGATGCTGGCATGGATGTGGACTTCTACACTGCTGGTGGGACTGCAAACTAATACAGACTTTTTGGAAGGAAATATGGAGAAAGCACATTTTAACATTTCTGAAACCAATGTAGTTGATACCTATTTATTCACAAAGAATAAATTGGTTATTTTAATAAGGGCCAGGTATAAGTCATTACCAATTTCCATTGTCTGTACACGTATGTGCAAATATGTCAGAGTAGCATATGCAGAGTAGCATTGTCATGCATTCAAATGAATTATGTACTATTGGTACTGCACACCAGCAATGCAACTGAAGACAAGAAAGAGAAAAATTTCTCAAAGTCAATAAAAGAAATCAAAACAAACATCATGAAGACAAAAAACATCAATTTCTAATTTAATGCTAATTTTAAACATGTAGGAATGAATGATTCAGCAAGAATAGATAAAACTATAAATTTGTCAAATAGAAAAATATCAACCTGAAAATACAAGATGTCCCCAAAAGTTGCCCCTAAAAGCCATCATACATAGGGAAAATAGGAAAGTATAGCTAAACGTACTTTTATATATAATATATTCATTATGAAATTTTACAAAGTGATGGATGACATACATAAAATATTTTGTAAATATTTTATAAGATTTAATAATGAATATTTTTTAAATAAAGGTACATTTAGCTATAACTTCCCATTTTCCCTACATAGAGCAACTTTGGAGGCAACTTATAAGACACCTGTGTATTAACTTAGTAACTTGGAAAAAGATTCGAAATGCTTTCTTAAAATGTTACAGTGCTCTTAATGGCCTATGCAATAATATCATGAGAAAAACTGTGGATGACATTGGTGAGTCGAAAAGTAATATAAAAGATTTGGATTTCAAAAAGAATTTTAAAAATACTTAACCAGGATGGTGCCTGTGGCTCAAAGGAGTAGGGTACTGTCCCCATATACCAGAGGTGGCAGGTCCAAACCTGGCCCCGGCGAAAAACTGCAAAAAAAAAATACTTAACCAATTTTCTTCACATATATTTGCTGGGTTTAGGTGCACACAAAACTTATTTAAAAAAAAAAAAAACTCTTTGACTAAATAAGTCCCAAAGAACTCTTTCTGTTAACAAAATTCTAACTTTAAAAATAAAATATATCATTGCCTAAGCTGTATTACTCTTTCTTATTAGTACATAAATTCATAAAGGGCCTTGTCCTACAGTCAAGGATTATTAAATAATTTGATTTAATCAACAGGAAAGGAGGGATAAAACCTTCAGACTGGCTACTGTAATAGAACCAAGAACTAAATAATTTTAAGAAAATTTAAAATGAATTTTCCATTTTTGAACTCCACTCCAGAGAATTTCACCTATCCCTTAAATGGCTCCTGGCTCAGGTTGGACTCCACTACCTTCCTTAATTTTGAAAATGGTGCCCTCACTAATTTAGAGCTCTATAACCATTTCCATTGATTCCGTACCTGCTACCTCTGTTCTAGTTGCTGTTTTCACAATGTTCTTGGTTGTTTTAATAAATTTTAATATACCCTGTTAAAACCTCTGTTTAATCCTTTCATTAACAACTGGTTACTAATCATTAGGAAATATTAATATAAATCAAAACCATAATGCAATATCATCTCAGCTCAGTTAGAATTGTTATTATCAAAACACACAAAAAACAGGCAATAGTAGTGATGACAGGAAATAGTATGGAGTTTCCTTAAGAAACTAAAAGAAATTTACCATATAATCTACCAATCCTGCTGCTGTGAATATATTCAAAAGAAAGGAAATCAGAATATCAAAAAGATTTCTGCACTCCCATGTTTATTGTAGCACTATACTCAATAGTCAAGATATAGAATCAACCTAAGTACCCATCAATAGGCAAATGGATAAAGAAAATCTGGTGTATATATACACAATGGCAAGTTAATCAGCCATAAATACAAACAAAATCCTGTCATTTGTGACTATATGGATAGAACTGGAGGTTATTGTGTTAAGTGAAATAAGCCAGACACAGAAAGACAAATATTGCCTTTTCTCGTTCATACATGGGAGGTAAAATAAAGTAGATCTCACAGAGGTAGAGAGTAGAACATGGTTACCAAAAGGAAAGGGGAGAAGAGGGATGAAAAGAAGTTATTTAATAAGTACAAAAAATATAGCAGTTAGATATAAGGAATAAGTTCTAGTATTTGATAATACCTAGGAAAATTATAGTAACAATAATTTATTATATATTTAAAGATAGCTGGAAGAGAAGAATTGTAATGCTCCCAACACAAAAAGAAGATACATTTTTGAAATTATAGCTGTCCCTAATACTTTAATTTGATCATTAAACATTTTATACATGTATTAAAATATCACAGGTACTCTCCAAAATACATACAACTATAACATACTGATGATCTTGAACTCTGCAAACACTGCTAACCCTTCTCACTGGGCCTGTTGGATTCTGTCCATAGCCACTGACACATGGAAAAGGAAGTAACCAGGGTATTTTATGAAAATCCACCTCCAACATCACTGAGCTTTGGTAAAGAAGGATCTCAGAAGTTTTTTCAACAGGAAAAATGACAGAGCTATTGCAACAATTAAAATTCTCTTCAGATGATTTTGCTTCTAGACAATCTTTTTGATTAAACAGAATTGCCTCCTTTAGAAGAAGGAATTCAAATAATACCAATTCAGGGTATAACCAATTCTTTTATTTACTTATATAACTAAAGAACTAAAATTATTGGCAATGGGCTTCCCAGAGTGGAGCCACTTCTGTCCTATATTAATTCTCTTCTTCATAAGATCAGGGTCTACAGTGAGAACTGCTACAATCTCCAAAGTACCCTAAATTGTGGAATCTGACTAATTTCCTCCTTTGTGGTCTCTGCTTAAGAAGTACTAGAATCCTTAGAATCTCCAAGTGATATCTTTTCATATAGTTGATTGGTGGCTGGAAGCCCCTAGATCACCCCAGTATGGACTGGTCACCAGAAAGACCAAAGCAGGATTAGGGTTTGGGGCCTCAGTCCTAACCCTAGACTTCAAGGGAAGATTAAGTTGATGGTCAATGGTGAATGGTTTAATTGATCATGCCTACAAACTGAAGCCTCCATAAAACCCCCCAAAAAACAAAGTTTGGAGATCTTTAAACTGTATGCATGAGAGAGGGCTGAGCACATGGGGTTTCCTGGGTGGAGGGTGACGCATCCAGAGAGGGCAGGGAAACTCTGCACCCTTATCCCCATAATTCACTCTACCCATCCTTTCATCTCTTTATAATACCCTTTATAAAAACAAAATCAATAAACCAGGAAAGTGTTTCCCTGAGTTCTCTGAGAAACTCTAGTAATTTAATGAAACAGGAGGAGAACATCGTGGAAATCTCGATTTATAAGTCTAGTCAGAAGCACAGGTGAACAGCTTGGTTCTTGTGATTGGCATGGTTAGCGTCAGGATTTAGAGGGCAGTCTTGGGGCCAGAGCCCTCAACCTGCAGGATCTGATGACATCTCCAGATAGTATTGGAAATGAATTGGAGGACACCAGCTGATGTCTACTGAAGAATTGAGGTTTCCTCAATGTGCAATGGGAAAACCCAGACACGTTTGGTCACAGAAGTTTTCTGTGCTGATTGTAGTGGGGGAAGAGCAAAGAAAAATTTGCAAAAAAGAATTTTTGCTCGCACAATACGAATGCACTTATAATAACTTAAACAACCCAGACTTCATTAGTTTATTCCCCTTCTATTCAAATCTTACACTGAGCCACCTTTTCCTTAGCGCCCTGGAGGACATTGCATCCCACAAGCCATCTTCCTAGAGCTGTTTTCTCTTATCTCCTGAGCTGTTATCTATACCTTGAGAAGCCAACAGAGAGCACAGATTCCAGATTTTGTCTACTGCAGATGCTCACGGCAAAAATGCTACTCCGTGTCATGCATCCTACAACTTGCTTTTCCCAATGCTGTTTCCCTTTCCAAATTGAAGGCACTGAGCCCTCACTTTGCTCTCTATAAAAGTGGATAGAAGACTCCTCTCTCTTACTTTCTCCTATTATTTTTCAATGTTTCACAGAGAAGTTGCCACGCATCCTTGGTCTTTGCCTCTTGCAAACAGAGATAAACACAAAGTTGGCACTAAGTAAATAATTAAAGAATAAATAAAATCCAAGGGCTTTAAGGGTCTGATCTCAACTCAGTTATTTTGTTGTTTTTTAATATATCTTCTAACTACTGCATGAAACATAAATTCCAAAACTGGGAATAGTGCTATTAGAACTGTGTTTTTCGACCTTTTTAATCTCACAGCACACTTAAATTATATTTATCAGAAAAAAAGTAAAAAAAAATTTACTCTACTTTGAGTTTCTTTCAAAAATAATTTAATTAACGATCATTAAAAATTTTGGCAACACACCTAAGATCCTCTCATGGCACACTGGTTGAAAATCATTGTTTTAGAGCCTCATCCTCAGGAGGCCTGTCTTGGAAACATGATCCCTTATGGACCAGGCATTTCTCACACATGTTCAGTTGGACATTATTCTGGTCAGATGCTCAGCAGACTTGCTCACTTACCTGTTAACATTACTTATAACTAAAGGCATATCAATAGGGAAACATTTCTCTTAGTGTAGACTTCTTAAAGAGGAAAATATTTCATTGAAACCATTTGCTTTGTGTACAATGATGCACAACTGCAGAGCTCAGGGCAAGTAGAAGAAAAACTTTATTCATATTGCCCAATGAATGTCCTCCTTTACTAGTTACTTAATAGCTGGCCTTTCTTAGGTATCTGCTCCAGTGAGATGAACAACCCGGTCAGGCATGAAAATAATTATTTTTCTGTAAATTCCCACTCTCAGAATTATTTCACTCTTGGCTTCTCATGCCATGGCTGACTTTTCATGTGAAAAAAAATGGTGGCCAGGTGCAGTAGCTCATGCCTATAATCCTAGCACTTGGTAGGCCGAGGCCAGTGGATTGCCTGAGCTCATTAGTTTGAGACCAGCCTGACTGAAAGTGAGACCTCATCTTTAAACATACCCAGGCATTGTGGTGGGCACCTGTAGTCCCAGCTACTTGGGAGGTTGAGGCAAGAGAATTGCTTGAGCCCAAGAGTTGAAGTTGCTGTAAGCTATGATGCTACAGCACTCTACCAAGCATGACAAAATGAGACGTTGTCTCAGAAATAAATAGTTATATTTAGAAGGAAGGGGAAGTAAAGATAGACTGAAGTCAGATTTGCCTTCCTCACTTTTTAAGGTCTAAGTTATTTTTAAGTCTTTAGCTCAATATTGAATGTTTGTAAAACAATCATCTTCTAGAAACAAGAAGAATGTGTACAGCCCTGAGCTTAGATATATAGTGATATCAATGCAAATTCTGATATGTCTCCAGATCATCTAAAATACTACAAAGTTGAGCTAGTAGCTAGTAGCAGAAGCCCCTGAAATGGGGTGCATTTATCTCAGGAATTTTCAAGATGATGGACTAGGACATTAGAAAAATCCTAATGCTTGAGAAAAATATTATTACTTTAACTTTTATCTTTCTTGTTACTATTTCTATTTTCTTTGTGTTTTGTAAGTTATGTAGTACTATTTTAATGAGTTTTGTTTTTTTTCAGGCTAAGGTGTTCTCTTTGCTGTACCTATAGCATTAATGAGAAAGACCAGAAATTGTACTAACATCTGGCCTGTCCCAAACCACACTGACCACAGAATCACATTCTAAAAATAAAATACCACCAGTTAGTTTCAAAACACATATTCTATGGAACACTGACCACTGGCCCTATTATGGATTATTATGCAGAATGCCCAGTGCTCCAAATATCTTAGAAACTTTGTTTTGTAGTGTTTCAATCTGTTAATGATCTGTTCCACATTGTTGAACAGGAGATGTTCAGTTCTATTGACATTGAATATTGCCTGATGTTCCTCTAACGTTAAATGCAGGGCTGGGACCCTCAAGACACTTTCCAGAGAAGCGATCCTGATGGCAAATTGGCTATAACTTATCTTTAAAGAGGAAGACCTTTAAGAAGACAATAACTGCTATTAATAAATCTCTTTATAATATGTCCTCAAATTATATATTGTTATGATCCAACATTAAGATGATAAATTTGGAGTGGGAAAATTGAGGTTATTATTTATTTTTTTGTAATGCAGAAGAAGGTTCATTTTCAAAATGAACCTGGGGTTTTGTTGATTATCATAATAATAGGAACGCTGTGTAGTCTTAGCTATAGTTATTAACCTTCTAGAATAAAACTGGAAACCAAACGATTGTCAGTTTCTGTAGTTTCACCAGTGCAGGGACAAAAGGTGAGCCACAGGCAGCATGAAATCAATGGATGAATTGCTATTTCTACAAAACGGTCATAGTTAGTGTGCACGAGTGTCTGTTAGTTTTATTTTTTCCCCTCATTACTTGACTGTGTTGCATGTGAAATGGATCTATGAATACATCTGTAACGATATTGCTGGTTCTTTAATAAATATAAACAAGACAAATTAAATCAGTTATAAACTTAATCAAAAAAATGAAATTTGTCTTACATCTTGAAGGCTTAGAGCTTTATGGGAGCTCGATAAATATTAAATCAAGGTCACAACATTCAAGGCCTGTTGAATCATAAGGAAAAACTGATTTCAAAGTTCTACACTATATGTAAAGGAGCCCCTGCTTCTTAGCACTGAATTCCCATTTTAGGTCCCTACCAGATATGCTTTACTACACAATGTTTACAGCAGTCTGCATTAAAAAAAAAGATATTATTTGTGAAGAAGAATGGAAATTTATTGGATGGTATGAATAAAATGAATAAAACTTCTGGAAACAAATAAAGGAGGGAGACTGAAGATCCCAGTTGACTGTTAAATAGTATTCTTTACTCTCTAATTAAAAGAAATGCTTTGAAAGTTAATACAATTTAAAGCCAAGTTCCAATAATTTCATAGGTGAATTGAATCTTATGTGAGCTACAATATCTAGAAGTAAAACCAATGAACACAGACTAGTTCTAACTAATTTTACTCCACAGCGTTCTAGAACTTTCCCTAGAAAATTTAGGCTTACTTAACAAACTTAAATTTCATAATTATTATATATAGGTACTCAAAAACACCCTGTATGCTTTGGAGTTGCTTCTAGGAAAGTTCTATAAGAATTTGAATAAGGGCTCAGCACCTGTAGCCCAGTGGTTGGGGTGCTGGCCACATACACTGGGGCTGGCAGGTTCAAACCCGGCCCAGGCCTGCTAAAACAATAATTGCCACCTACAACAACAGCAACAAAAACAAAATAGCCAGGTGTTGTGATGGGCCCCTGTAGTCCAGCTACTTGGGAGGCTGAGGCAAGAGAATTGCTTAAGCCCAGGAGTTTGAGGTTGCAGTGAGCTGTGACACCATGGCCCTCTACCAAGGGTAAAAAAGTAAAACTCTGTCTCAAAATAAAAAAAAAATCATTAAACAAAAAATTAAAAAAAAAACAATTTCAATAAGCCCAGGTTCCTATTGAAGACCAGGTACCTAACAAGTCTAGTATAAAGAAACAATTCAAAATCCCAACCTAGTAATTCAGAAGTTATGTGACCTAGCACATTGTTTAACTTTTCTGATCCTCACGCCCATCATCGGTAAAATAGGGTGATAACACTCTCAGAAAGTTTTCATTCAGAATAAGAGAGAAAATATATGGAGAAGAAATTACACGGAAGAAGTATGAAATAAAAACATGTTAAATATGAAAGACACACATATTTTTCTCCACAAGGAGCAAAGAATGGGCCCTGGAAGACTTTTGGCTGCTCTGTTGCTTGACAGCAGAATGCTAGAGAGTATCAGCAAAGTGCTGTACTATCGAGTGACTCCCATCAGTCTCGACCCATGAATTGGAAGGTGGCTTTGGAGAGACTCTGGGATGGCTTCAGAGACTTGCATCAAGGAAGGCTCTCATAATGCAACATGGTAAAGCTTCCCTAGGAATTCAACACTACAGTTTCCTAAGATAGAAAGGTTTTTGAAAGATGAGCTGATTCTGCACCACCCAAAAAGACTCTTATAACTTGGACTGCACATTCATTCCTATGACTTTTTTGCCTGTTGACATTGTTCAAGGGCTATCTCAAACTTGGCTTTTCCCAAATATTTCCCACATTAAATGTATGCTTTCTCACCTCTGAAAATTGTCTTGCATTCTAGATCTCCATGTACCTTATGTTGTATTTACTTGTATATTTGTCTTAATGTCTAAGTTAACTAGCTATTGCCATTGTAATGCTACATGAAAACAACCCCAAATGTGAGTGAATGACAATCACTATCTCTGACTTTTCTCCTGTTTGTGTTTGTAATATTATCCTATGACCAGTGGCTATCAGGTGCATGTTATTTGTCATGGTGATCACAGTAGCATCAGAAGATAAGCACACACACATTCGAAGCCACTGCTGCATCACGCAGTCATTTTAAGAGCCACAGCACGTCGGATGGTCCACCCTAAAGTCAATGGGACAGTTACGTACATTTCACACACACTGGCGGAAGGCGTGCCAATGGCACAACGCAAGGGAGTAAGAAACTGAGAAAAATTATCCACTATCATATTATGTATAGGATAGGGCAAGCTCTGTTATTCCAAATATGTGTGGTGCATTTATAGAATCTAAATAGCTAAGTAAGTGCTTTAAAAGCATTTACTTCCTCAGTCAATTCATTCACAGTAGAATACCTGAAATCCAAAGCAATTCCTTTTCTCCTAAAGGGTCTGGCACTCAGACAACACACAACAAATATTTACTGAATTAATTTCTAAAAAAAGGAGAAATTCAGAATCTCTTATATGTTCCCTTGATGCACATCAGGCACCTAAGTAGGACTTCTTTATACAGTTGGTGTGCTTCTAGAAGCTACAAAAGAGCTGACTTAAAAACTCAGTCAATAGTGTTTTAATGTTTCAAAATTGTGTGCTTTAAGGATCAGGTAGTGTCTGGAGTGATTAAAAGAGGCTTATTGCCCTCATGGTGTCTATTCAATCCCTTCTGTGGTGTGTTGCACAAAGCAGGGAATGACATCAAGGAGGGAGTCAAACCTGCCTGCCTTGATGGATGAGCCTTAAAGTCAAGCTGGATCTACTTGTCTTGGGGCTCCTTTTTGCTGTTTCTCATTTTTATTTTATAACTTCCATCAGACATAAATGTCTATATCTGAAGAGCTGAATTAGTTTAATAAGTGGGAACAAAATTGTTGAATCTTCATTTGCTGATTGTATCCAGGAAAAAGAAACTTTATTGAATTTTGTTTGGATTTTTCACTCTTAGGCTGTATCAGCAAGTGGAAAGCCTACTTCTGTGTCTCTCGCCCATATAATGACAGTAAAGTTTCAACTACAAAGAAGCCTCAAGGCCCAGTGATTATGTAATTATCTCCTGGAAAATAATTTCCGAATGTGACAAGGACATCAACAATCTCCTTGCACCTACTAAATGTATTTCTTCCTTCACCTTGTCAACTCTGTCTTCTTAGATTACTTCCCTGCAGGGGCTTTCTGAAGCCTCAGGTTCATATAACTGGGAGAAGGCTCTTTAAAGAAAAGATTGGAAAACTACAGATACAACATTAGATTTCTTTTTTAACAAAGCCTGCCATTTAGGACCCCTGAAAATCTTTATTGGCTTCAGAATTAATTCACCGAAATGTTCTCCCTTATGACTAGGATCGCCAGATAAAATACACAATGCTCAGTTAAATTTAAATTTATATAAACAACAAATAGCTTTTTATTGTAAGTATAGAGTCTTTGGGACATACTTATTATAAAAAAGTATTCATTATTTATCTGACACTCATATTTAACTGAGAATCCTGTATTTTTATTGACTGTTTCTGGTGACCCTACTTAAAACATGACCAAAAAGGCAAATACCTCAGTCCCCAAAATAAATCTATAAATAGCCACATGGACCTCCTTAAGCCTTCTCTCACTTCCCTAGATAATTATGCTTAAGGCCCTTATATTAATAAGTACCCTAGAATTAAGTTTCGTTCCTCTCTGATTAAATAAAAACTATGGATTCATCAATGAATGCTTTTCATTCAAAGATAGCTTCAGTAGCAAAGAGACTTGAGAATTTGAAATAAATGTCAATCGATTGTCATATTAAGAAAAACCTAACATTGCCACACACAAATTCCTTGGTAATGTGCTCCAACCTTTACAGTCAAGATGCCCTTCATCATCTGCAGCCCAAACCCTCCTATTTGAGTTTAACCTTTTTGTCCTTTCCTTAATTGAATGGGAGATATCGCTCATTAATATATGGCCTTCCAGAATTGAACACTATGAAATCTTTCTCAGGCTGCCCTTCTCCTCGATTGCATCAGTGTTTGCTCCAGGGAACATCTCCCAACACTTTCGCAGAGTTGACACCCCCACTCCCACAGACGGTCCCTTCCTTATGTCTCAAGATACTTCAGTTTTGAGGTTTGACTATAAGTAAGAACGCTAAGGAAGACTTGAATGCAATTTGGGAATAATCTCATAAATATGAGTTCCTATTCTGTTTTTGAGGATCTTCTGGGAAACTGCAAGTATATTTTGAATTTGTTCTTATACTGACTGGGAACTGGAAGGCCCTGTCAGAAAAATGAGAGGAAGAGTGTGGTTCTGTGAGCTGTAGAGTAAGTGAAGGATGAAATTTTCTGTGCATGAGTCACATGCCTAATAATTTTGCTAAATATGTATTTAGTTGTACAGAGTAAACATTTAACTGAAAAGTGAAACAGAAGGCAATTTAAAAGGTGTTAAGGACAATGTTATTGAAATATTAAAAGAAATATAAAATTCAATCCATATTTCCCAGAGTGACAACTTTGAAAACAATATTTATGTATTTATAAGTTCTATATTTTTAGAGGCTTATCTCATTGCAATTGCAAGTACTTTTCCTTACATGTAAATGGCAAAACTATTTTATTGAGGTCTTGTAGGGAATAAATGAGAATACCTTGAGTATAAAACAAAAGCATTCAATTAAAGTTTCCTCTCATTATTATCATTTTCACTATTCATTTAAAAAATTTTATATATGCATAAAATTTTCACTACTCATTTATAAAAGTTACTATATGTATATATGCATATGTAGGAGATATTCTTTTCTCTCTCCCTTCTCTTAGTTTTATTTCTTTATTATGTCTCTGTCTATATATCTTATTTTTAATTATTGAATAGTTTTTAGTCTAAATGTAGACTCCTTCAAATAGAGACAATTAAAATTATACTTATATTTTTATTATAAAATACTCTCATTCAATGCTAATGAAGGTGATTTCAAAAATTCTTAACGTTAAGTGTAGCATTGCATAAAATTTAACCTTAAAATAAGACATAATCTACACCTTCATGACATTTATCCATTGCTATTAGTTCTGCTCTCTGAAGAAGCATTCTATCTTTCTTTTCATTAAGTATTTCAATATGATCTTCCTTGTTGCCACTCCTCAAGTATCTAAAAATATTTCTAAAGTAACTGCCCACATCAAGGTGCTTCTTCACTAGTTTAGTTGAGTTTATCTTGTAAAACACTCAGAACTTACAATACTCCAGGAGTTATTCTCCATGTTGAAAATAAAAGCAAAAGGATGAAATATAATCCCTGCTTACAAAAAGATCAATTGAATGGGAAACACAGATTTTAAAATACAGAAAAATACAAGATGAATACAATTTTGGAGTCAGGGGAGACGGCTGTGGCTCAAAGGAGTGGGGTGCCAAACCCATATACTGTAGATGGCAGGTTCAAACCCAGCTCCAGCCAAAAAAAAACAAACTGCAAAACCCCAAAAGATGTTGAAGTCAGTGCAGTCCTGGGAAAGAACAAATTACCATTCTGTGTGATAATACTTCTCGATCCTTCACTCTCCTTATGGCCTTACTTTCAAGCTCCCCCAACACAGTGGTTTTCAATCAGGGGCAAATTTGCCTTCCAGGGAAAGTCTAATGATGTTTGAGATTTTTGTTGTCACTTTGGGACAGGAGATGGAAACTCTATTGTCACTCAGTGGATAGAGGCTGGGGAGGCTTCTAAACATCTCCAGTGCAGGGAACCACTGCTAACCCACCCCCAGCAAAGAATTATCTGATCCAAAATGTTGATAGTTTGAGAAACCCCACCTGGCTTTAGAAACTACCCAGCTTTTAAATGTCCTTGGTAAAATGTGGACTTCAGGTAAAAAAAGACAAAATTCCACATATGTTCTGACCAACCTGAATATAGTACAATCTTTATATTTATTAATCTATACTCCACATGTGAATTAATTAGTGTATAATGAAATAAAACCATTTTAATAACCATTCACAGTGTTGGCTCATATACAAATTTGAGTCAGCTAAAACCACTATATTGATCAATTTTTCCTATATAAATTTTGTTTTCATTTAACCTATGGCTCTAGCCTACTGAGAACTTCTGAGCCTCAATTTAGTTATTTTCAAGTTTGGTACGTCTGACCTTTACATCTTTTTCAAATACTGGTAAACACATTAAGAAGAGGGAGGTCCATATTATTAAACTGCAAAAGTATCTTGTGAGCTTGAAACCAATAAATAGAACATTCCTAGGAACAGATTTTCAATAATAAAGATTGTGCTGACATGAAAACATTATTATTAAACCTGAAAAATAATGCTGCAGAAGTCTGCAGGAGTCAAAATTCTGCAAACAAACAGAACCAATAAGTATGTGTGGATATAAAATTGATTATGGGAATTGTCTCACCTGATTATGTCCAAAGGCAGGGGACTATGGCTATCTCAACTCAAGGAGAGAGAAAATTTGCCCTTCCTCTGCCCTTTTGTCCCAGTTGCCCTTTTGTCAAGTAAATTGGATAATGTTCCACCACACTAATGAGGGCAATATTCTTTACTTAGTCTACTGAATGAAACACTAATCTCTTCCAGAAATACCCTCAAAGACACTCAAGAATATCAATATTCTTCTCTGGCTAAATAAAGACTTTGGATTTAAATTAATTTTTAGTATAGGATATCCTAGTAACATGATATCCATGTTTATATCAGGATAAAGTATTTACTAGTACCTGAGCATCCTTTAGTTTAGGATAAACTCTAGCTTAAAATGAACTGGTCTAGGACACTGAGGTTCCTTGAATAGTATTTCAAAATCAGAGCTTCCCTAAGCCTCAGGTGTGTCCACATCAGTAATATGAACATAATAGCATCTATGTTGTAGAATATTGTAAGGATTAGCTACACAGGTAAATATTTGATATAAGAACTCAGTGATGGCATCCAAGTGTTGTTATTTTTTGAAATAGTATTCCAGAAAGGGCATTCATTGTATTTGAAAGGATATAAAGGTGGCAAAAAAATCTTCCTGCCACTTATTTACTGTATGCCTTGGGCAAGTTCCTCAGTCTCACAGAACGTCACATGATCACTAAAAATAAGTACTAGAATTCATGTCTCATTCATGTGGCCCTAATATTGCCATGTCATTGTCATCTTCCACCAGAGACCATATATTCACCCAACTATACGTATAGCCAGCCAGTTCTTGCTTCTCTTTAGTACACAGAGGTATCCTTCCAGACTATTGTTGTCAAATGCTTTCCTAGACTAGCACCATACTTTACTTTTCCTTCCTGAGACTTTGATCATATTCACCTATTTGTGAAGAAGGTAAGTTTATGAGTAGGTGATTAAGGAAAGCATGCAAAGAAAATCACAGAAGTAAGCTAGATCTTTACTAATCATTAAAACATGGAAAAAGAGGCTACCAATTTCCCTATATTATTCAACTTTGGTGAGCATTTACCTCTTCCTAGGAAAAAAACCATAGAACATTCTCTGCCTTTTGAATGTTCTACACTTAAAGCATTATAGTCAGAAAAGTTAAGATTTCTTTTATACCCAATTAAAATGATGCCTTAAAAATACAGACAGGAGACAAATTTAAATTTAAAATTCAAAAAGTGTAGAAAAGGCAAATATAAAATGTTAACACATTTTAACATAAGTGATAAAAATATGAGTATAATATTCTTTCTACTCTTTGTGAAGTTGTAATATTTTATAATAAGAAATAAAACAAATTATAAAGTTCATGATTTGATAATTCTTGTCTTACTTTTAGAAATTAATTTTGCTTTAAAATATTTTCATTATTCATTAATGCAGTTCAATGTAATTTACCTCAAAATATTTTTCTCAAATGTAATTCTTAAAACTTGTTAGTTCTCAACTTTTGAAAGATAATCAGGATCCCAATAAAACCCTCGCCACAGTCAAAGCATAAAATCTGTCATTTTTACTTTCAAGCCTTACTAAATATGCTGCTATTGAGTACATTAAACTCAGACTTGATTTATTATCAAATGCAGAGTGCTTCAATTTCATTTTAGATCCCTCACATTTAAACAATATTTAACAGCACTGAAAGCTGTTGCTGAGGGTGACAAGAGTTAGTATAACAAGTAAATGAGACAACTGCCATTTTCACATGTATGAGTTAGTTGACAGTATTATAAGTCACTCATACCTCGAAGTTGTAGTTAATTATTGAGTACACCATACATAAAGTGAACTACTTCTGTAGTGAGTTCAAAGGAGGTAAAAAAAAAATCTACCTTTCAATGTTTCTCAAATCTTGTAATATTTTCTTTAAAAAGAAAACACTGCCAAAAAATATTAAAAGAACCCTCTTAAGTATTCCATCACCATAGACTTGCCCAGATGGCAGCAGATGTATATAGTGGATCCCCTTGCCTCACCTGTGAGAGGCTGAGAGCAGATTTTCACAAAGCTTAGAAAGTGGCACGAGCAGAGAAATAACTGATAGCCGATCACACCCACGAACATGATTGCTTCTCAAGACCAAACATCAAGACCAACGGGAAAGTCACAAAGCCTGTGTTGGTATTGAAGAACTATGACTCTGGTCCTGATACCAAACAGGAGTTTGAAAACTACTTTATGCAAATGATGACTATCATTTCTGGAGAGCTCACTATGTTAAGCCCTTTGTGTACAACAATGCCCATAATTCTCATCTCCACCAGTGATGGCTAATTTTATGTGTTAATTTGGTTAGGTCATAGGGTGCCCAGATATTTTCTGGGAATTATTCAAACATTATATTGGGTGTTTCTCTGAGAGTGTTTTTGAATAAGAGTAACATTTGAATGGGTTCACAAAGTAGATGGCCCTCCCTAAAGGGGGTGAGGTCCAGGCATCAGCTGAAGACCTAAATAGAATGAAAAGATTGACCCTATCCCAGAGTGAGAGTGAATCTCTTCTGGCTGATTGCCTTCAAATTTGGGTATTGGTTTTGTCCTGACTTTGTACTCAAACGGAAGCATTAGCTCTTGCTGGGTCTTGAGGCTTCTATCTATTCTTTAGACTGGAACTATACCACATTAGCTCTCCTAGGTTTCCAGCTTGCCAACTTACACCTGCAGATTCCAAGACTAGTCAGTCTTCATAAGGGCTTGAGTTTATTCCTTAAACAGCTTTGTTTATTATAAGATTCACATCCCCTTTTTGTTCTGTTTCTTGGAGAATCTTGATGAATATGCCACATATAAAGTAGTACATTTATTCCCATTTTCCAGCTGAAGGATGGGAAAGCATATATTACTTTTCTAACATTACTTATCCTGCTAAACTGTAAGTTCCTCAAGGGCAAGTATTTTCATCTGTTTCATTCACTGATGTGTTTGAAGTGCCTAAAATCATACGCTATGTATTAGAAACTCAGGTTATTAATTAAATGAATAAATTCAACTAGAAAGCAGCAGAGCTAGGGCTAGAAATCTTATCCAGGCTGCTTCCCAGAGCTGGTATTTTGACCTCTATTACAAACTATGTCTTAAAATTCCTTGATATTTTAAAAAGGCAGTATTTAAAACTGCCTTACTCCTTAAACTTACTAAACTATTTGATCTCAGGCCTAAAGCTATTAATTCCTGAAAAATGATAGATATAAGATTCCAAAAGATTCCAATAGGTGGAACAATGGACTTATAAGATGTAATTAAGTTGGAGAAAAAGAAAGACCATTTCCTTTTCTACAAACAGCAATGAAACTTATATGGACATCAAGGGCATAGTTTATTAAGCACATAAATAAAAAAGTCCCAGGAGGATTAATTGACAGGAACTTGGTATAAATCAGCATGGAAAAGTGGTTGCCAAAAGAGCTAATGCAATTCTTGGCTACATTAATAGAATATTTTGTTCAGATCAAGTGAAATAATAATTCTATTCTCTTATGTCTCTATATCAAACCTCATCTAAGGCACACACTTCAAGAAGAGAGGTAAACTGGAGTACATTCAAAGGAAAGTCACCAGGTAGAAGAGGAGAATCAAAGCCATCTTACACAAAGATTAACTGAACAGCAGATGTTTGCCAGAAGTGAAAAGTTAGCAAACACGTCAGATGTCTTCAAAATTTATAAGGTTGTCAGGTCTAAACATGTTATTATATTTTCCTCACTGGCCCCAGAATAGACTTTGGCCTATTAAATGAATGAAATTTAATGTCACGATGTACTGTCTCAATTTTCCAGAAGATGGAGGACGTCATGAAAATAGTTAAGTTCTTTGTTACCAGTACTGTTCAAAATGGACAAAGCTACAAATTTGTACTTACTGTACTTACTTGATAGGTGAGCCTCAGATGGATTGTTAAAGAAGACACTTATGGTTCTTTATAGCATCAAAGACCATGATGCCCAAATGGTACATGAATGGGAAAAAATCAAAGCAGTCAGGATAATAAGAAGAAATCAACCGAAATTTATTATGTGTTTAATAGTGTCAGCATTGTGTAGCAAGCTTTCATGTACACTAGTTTATTGAATCTTCATGACGTAATGTTATAAAATATTATTTCCATTGGAGAGAGAAGGAAACTGTTGTTCAAAGAATCTAAGGAATTCACTCATTTTCACAAATCTAGTAAGAAGAATACAGATTCCTATGACTCCAAAGATTTTTCCTCCAAAAAGAAAAGCTCATTTAAAGATTGCTGACATTTTTCCAGTGTGCTTATCAGATCTTTATTGATCCTTTCTAAAGGCAGATATTGGTCCTGAAGTTCATACAGCTACCCAAGAAAGAAAATGTGCCAGAGACTGCAAGGGTTATCCCTCTCACACCATGTCAGACCTCTATGTTTTGATCTATAATCACGTCTTTTAAAAGAAAGTGACAACAATATTATAAGATTATTTGAATAAAGTCATCCTTTAAAAATTTATTGCACCTAAATTTTTCATAAGATATGAGATTTTATATGATCTACTTCTGCTAGTAATGACAGGGGAATTTATAATAAAGTAACATTTCAAAGAACTCAGAATGAGTCTAAACAAAACATGTTTCCTGATTTATTTAATAAGCCAGCATGTTTTTTAGTTACCCTAAATTCTTATACAAGCTACTGTGTTTAGACATTCTAAAGTCATCCAGCCTGTATAAACTATGTTCAAAATCCTCCCACTTCATCTGAATTTAGTAAATGTTCTTGAAATGGCTGGCATGGCCTGACACCATGCCCCTCTTTCCTCTTTGACTGCACTTGGTCTCCTCTCTCCCTTCCTGCTCAGCAGCAGCTGTACTGGTGTCTTGGTTGGTTATTGAACAACATCCACCTCTGAGCACTTGCTGTTCCATGAATGGGATGCTCATCCCCTTCTCAGCATCTTTAAGTCTTGAATGAAGTATCACCTTCTCAATAATGTCTTCTTTGACACCCTATTAAAAATTAAAACCACTCTACGTAAAGCACCTGTAACCCTTACCTACCTTTTTTCCCCAGAAATTACCAAAATTTATCCTGTACAGTTATATATTATTTATTTTGCAGAAGCACTTTCATTTACTGCTACATCCCAGAGCTTAGAATGAATGTTTGACGAGTAAACAAATGAATGACTGAACCAATGCTGGCCTTCATTTTAAAGTAAACTTCACATAGCTATACTACATAAAGATGGTATAATATACTGTGTGTGTTTACTACTCCTGTATAGATTTCTCACCTAACATTATGTAAAGAATCCTCTAAAAATGTCTTGAAATCACTAAAAAATATATTAAAATGTAATAATTTTGCTAAAATTTAAAAGAAACAATATGATTTAGGTCTTTGTCTTTTCTTCATGCCAAAACAACATGGTTGCAGATAAATAGGGTGGTTTTCATTCTGTTAAAAGCATTGCTAAGAGATATAAGCCTCAGAATAGGTGATGCGTATTTTCGCTTTAGGATCATAGTCTTTCCAAAGAGTAGGGAGGAAAGTCCTTTTACTCATTGCCTCACTCACAAAATGTATCCTCAGAAATATTCTCACCAGAATCATTAATGCATTTTCAAATTCTACTATGTGGAATCTCACGCCAGATACTGGGGACATAGGTGAAACAAGTCAACAAGGCAAGACTTTGCCCTGAAAGGGCTTCGGCCATAACTGGAGAAAGAGAAAGACTGATACTTGCTGCCTTGGAATAAGCAGAAATCCTGCCAACATGCTTAGAGGTGAATGATACACAAGAAGATCTGAAAGGTTTTAGCTGGAAAAACTCCTTGAATAATTGAGAAGGGATTACAACTGGATGAAACACATCCGTATTAGTTATAACTTGTTCCCAGCTGTGAGCTATTTCCTCTAGTGCCTCTGAAGGATTAATAAGGTTATCAAGACAGAGTGTCACAAGTGGTAAGTGTTTTAACGCTTACTGTGACCTGTCGTGTAGCAACTGTGAAATTTTAATATTATCTAAATTGTTTAGTGCAGTAGCATGCTACTAATTTACTTCTGAGTACTTTATTTCATTCTTTGTTCCCCATGACCAAAGAACTCAATAGTATTTTTGATTGGTGTCACTGCAGTAATAATATTTGATGCTACAACATTCCGAAGGTTTATTTTACATAATTTTCAGCTATTTTAAATCTCTCACTTAGTCATACTTATTCATCAAAAATTCTCACTCTTTCAAGTTTATTTCCTAGTCAATCCAGTTATAGACAGCAAATGTTTAAAGTACCACTCAATAAAGCCAAGGTAGACAAATTGGTTTTAGGTTACATCCACTTCTACCAGGAAATACTAGAGGCACATTTAGAATCAACACACATTCTTTCTTTCTATGAATTTAGAGATTCATGTCTTTCTTTAACTTGAAAATATTTCATGCCAACAAGTTGACCTTAATATTTTAAGCTGCTTTCTTATTTGTAAATGGACTGAGAAAAAAATCATGAGTATTTTATTCCTTTAGGACTTGGAATGAGAATCAAAGTTTTGATTTTGTTTGGCCTATGATTCTACATACCTTGTATCTGGCAAACCATAGTTCCAGGATATTATAAGGTACGAGGAAGGTCTGTGGAGAGAGTAAAGCCAGCAGTTGCTGCTTAACGCCACCTGTCAGAGCACTTGATGCTGCCAGCACATATCCACCTTCTGTGCATTAACGATGCTGCTAGAGATGAATACAACATGAGCTCAAAGGTAATAGATGCTGCATTCTGATAAGGTTTTAATAGACATGGACTTTTCAATAAAGCTGTAATGGGTGACAGCTTAAATTCAGTGTCTGAGAAAGCTTTTAATTAAGATTTATAAGGCCAGCTACTGGAAGCAAATATAAAATAATGCTTAGACACGGTAAAAAAGGAAGATGACTGATGGTCCCAGTGCTTCATAACTAACCCTCATTCTAACTTAGTTGATCCAATAAAATTCCCAAATATGCAGTTTTTTAGCTGTGTTTCACACAGGATGGAGAGGAACAACTCTAGAATTACCCAGCATGAACATGAGAGTTTAAAAAAATGCCAGGCTCTGTAAGTGGGTGATGTGTAACAATATCACAGTGTTCCCTTGGCTTCTGGTGATTAGGAAATGTTATTCCCAGCAACATCAATGTCCAATAGAGTTTTAGTCTTATTCTCTATAATGTCAAATAGGCTTCTGACCCTGTTTCTAATCCTCTCTTGTACAAAAGCTGCTTCAAAAATGTCAGTGCACTCACCAGTGAAAGTAAGACTCCTATGAATCCAGTTTATCATGAATGCTGTTAACCTTCTTCAGAGGTAACCCAAAGGAGGTGACCACAACCTCAGGCAGCGTGTACTGTCAGCAACCCTTACTGACAAATGGTCCGCATGCTTCTTTCTACAGCTGGAAGATCATAAGGGAAAAAACACGACATATATACTTTTTGATAGAATCAAGTTGAATAGATAGCCTTTAATTCAACCTGGAAGAAGCCAGTATCAAGAAGGAAAAAGAACTATAAAAAGCAGAAAAATCAAAAATATTGGAAAAATTCTGTGCAGTAATTCCACCTAATATCAATAGGCTAAAGGTTTGTGTATGAATACTCATAGTTATATGGATAGTAAAGTCCATTTTAATGTGGGCTTAGGTAGAAATGAAAAATATCTTATTGGAAAACAAAAGGCTATCCTTTCTTCAAATAACTTGGCTTAATTATATCTTTGTTGTAGGATATCATAGAAGGCAGAACTTAAGAACAACAAACTAGGGTATTGGTTAAGAGAAATTTCAGGGTGCTATGTTGCTTAACTGCTTATAATAAAATGAGAGAAGAGTTATTCCTTTGAATAGGAAGCTATTCAAAGGTGGAATTTATAATTACAAGGGAATCAGAATGTAAATATGTAGAAAATTCTCAGAAGGGCCCTGTGAAGAATGAGAAAGGCTGGTTAGCAAGAAAACCAAGGTATGAGCAAGTGATCATGATAAAGAGATTAGTATAGGCAGAAGTAAGCCAAGTGTGTTGATCATGGGAAATTGACCCCAAGGGCATTTCAGAGATCTTTGAGGCTGCCATACTTGTCACAGCCTTAGAGTTCTGGGTCCTTAGGGGCAGAATCGTCTCATAGGAAGGATCCTAGTTGCCTATGAGACCAGCGGGCTCACTGCTCAGGGATACTTTAAGTGTTGGCTCCTGCTCTCCAGCTCTGCTCTTCTCAGACATCCAAGCTCAAAAAGCAGGTGCAGCTCAAGCCAGTGTTCCAGAAGGCACACGCTATGAACCCCAGTGGCATATGCATGCTAATTCTGTAAGTGCACAGAGTGCAAGAGATGTAGAGTTGTGCCTTCCTCCACCTAAATTTTAAGGATGTCATAGAATGTTCCAGGGTCCAGGTAGAGACTCCCTACAAAGGGAGGCAGAGCTGCACCAGACCCCCATAACTCTAGAGTCGCTAGCACGTAGTGCCAGCCTGAGAAAGCTGAAGGTATGTGACTTCAATGAGTGGGAATTCATCCATGGGCCACATGGGAACAGGGCTACCATGGGCCTTGGAGGCCCAAACCAATTCCAGAGGCAGGACCTGGAGTCAAGAAGGTTATTCTCCTGTCTTAAAATTTAATGTTTACTCTCTTGGGGTTAGGACTTAAACATGGGACCTGTCACTCCTTTTTTCTTTTTTGCTGCTCCTTTTGGAATGAGAATGTCTATCCTATGCCCATTTCACAACTGTATTTTATATGTACAAAATTTGTTTGATTTCCCAGGCTCACTGAGGATCAGTTTGTTTCAGGATGAATTGTACCTGGAGTCTCATCTGCATGATGTTTAGATGAGAATTTGAACTTAGACTTTTGAGTTGATGTTGGAATAAGTTAAGACTTTGGGAGCTATTAATATGAAATAAATATATTTTGCATATGAAGGCATAAATTTGGGTGTCAGAGGCACAATTTGATGATCTGATATGTCCCCTAAAGTTCATCTGTTATAAACTTAACCCCCAATGCTACAATGTTGGGAGGTATTTAGATCATGAAGGCTCCATTCTTATGAATGGATTAATTGCACCAGTAAGAGTTTGACAGGCCAGCTGTGCTGGCTCATGCCTGTAATCATAATACTCTGGGAGGTGGAGGCAAGAGGAACACATAGAGTCAGTAATTCAAGGTGAGTCTGAGCAAAGGAAGACCCTGTCTTCATCAAAATTAGAAAAATTAGCCAGGAATTATAGTTGGACACCTGCAGTCCCAGCTATTCTAGAGGCTGAGGCAAGAAGATTGCTTGAGCTCAGGAGTTTGAGGTTGCTGTGAGCTAGGCTGAGGCCATGGCACTCTAGCCTGGATGACAGCAAGATTCTGCTATGTGAAGACACAGTGTTCCTCTTTCCTCAAGAATATAATGTTCAAGGTGCCACCTTGAACTCTTACCAGGCACCAATCCTGGTACCTTGATTATACCTGAGGTACCACAGCCTCCAGAACTGTGAGAAATAAATTTTTGTTCCTTACAAATTATTCGGTTTGTGGTATTCTGTAGTAGCAAAATAAACAAGCTAAGATAATTGCCAAAAGCAGAGACTATTCCTTAACTATTTTTGTATTCCAGTGCCTAAAACAGTGCCAATAATATAATAGGCACTTAATACATTTTTTTTGGACGAAGAGACAAATGAAAGAATTAATGAATGTCAGAACCTGAGATGGGTTTCCAGCATGGCAAGATGAACGGCACAGAGTCTGCCCTTACATAGGTTACAAGTTAGTTCGGGAGACAGAAATATAAAAAAAAAGTATAAAAGAAAATATGAAATATAAAATAAATATAAAAAATATAAAAAACATAAAGTATGATTTATACTTTAAGAAAAAATATGTTAATAGAAACAAAAGAAATACAATAAGAAAGTCAAGTAAACAATCATGTCCAGGAATGATTTTATATAGATATTTTTTAAATTCATTGAACACATATTTATCAAGTATAGATATATACATGCATTAAGATGTTAGAAAATACCAGGCTGAATAAGAAACAGTAGTTTCTGCCTTTGTGGAAAAGGAATTGAGATAATAGTATCAAAAGCTCTGTATAAATAAACATACCTAAGATTTTCTCTCTTTTTCTTCCCACCATTGACCATTGGGAGAAGATGAGAGAAACAGACCAAAGATATATAATGAGAAAGAGCTGTAAATTTAAGTGTTTGTGCCATAATATAAACTTGGGGGGAATGTCGGAAACACTAGTATTTATTCCACACCTGAGACTAGATTTTTCTAAGACTATATTTTTAATCAGCTTTAGTAGTAGGAAAGCTATTTTGACCTTCATGTGATTACCTCCTGTATGTAGTGTCTCAATCGATTCTAAATTCTAGACCCTTACGTTCTACAGCTGGCAGAAAACAAAGTCGCATTTCCATAGGAAATTCTGTAGTCTACAATCGGAAAAGGTTGTTCTGAAACCCATAAAATACTAATTTGGACATTTTTTTCTGACAGGCTATATTTCAAATTACCAGAGCAATGAGATTGGATTGCCAAGAAAGAGTGTAGGATTCTGAAAGTGAGGACTCAGCACTAATGAGTGGAGAGAAAGAAAGAAAGAAATTGAGCGAGTTTATTCAGAGAGGAATGGAAAGAGTTACTAAAGAAATATAGTTGAAGTGAAGGGAAGAGAAAATTTTGTGAAAAAAAATTGTTGATGGGTTTCATCGAATGCTGAGACAGGTCACATAATATGAGAGCCCAAAGCGTCCCTTGAATTTTCAATCATAGTAATGCCAAGACTTCAGCAAGGGAGAGAAGAGAGTTAAAAGTAGAGTAAATGGCAACAAGGAATAGTGGAAGATATTTGTACTTAAAAAGAGGAAAATAGGGGCCAGACAGGAGCATTCAATATGCAAGTTTTCTTTTCAAGAGTACCACTGAAATACCAAATGACTTGTTAAATGCACCTTTTAAAAATAATTGTGTTAGTAAAAAATTGAATATTTAGTTCCTTAAATAACTCATAATATTTTTCATGTTATTTTCATAATTAAATTTATTTTATAAAATTCTATTTTATATAAAAATTGTCTTTTCCTTCCCTTTTTCTCCATCAATTTATCATAACATAAAATACCTTTAGAAAACAAGCTTATAAAACTCATTGAGAAGTTGATGCAAAATAACTAATGCCAACCATAAAAAAATTACATGAGGAGAATATAATTTCAAAATATCAATTACAGAAATATATGCAGTTGTAATTAACCCTATTGAGATTTACATGAGCATGTTAGTTCAAAATAGCTGCTATCTGATGTATCACAAATTGTTTAAGTACAAATAAAGTCACTTTTAAAGATAAGTTAATATTACAAATAGACTTGAAACAGATTGGAAATTCTCTCCCTGTTATCTATGCTGAATTTCCCATCAAAAGATTAGCCAATTTTCTACCATAAGCAACTGGCTTTGTGCTGCTAATTAATTGGAATTGCCTTTTCATTTACAAAAGTGTTTCATTTTGTTCTAATTAAAAACCTTTTTTGTTTTACAAACTCTAGTGTCTATTCTATCTAAGTACATACATTTCTTTTCCCATCCTACTGGGCTTTTAGTGACTATACAGTTTTTGTTAGATATTACTTACCGTTCATATTCAAAGCAAAAATAGAGTGAAAGTTAGTAATAATAACAAAAAATTAACAAACCATGAAATTAGTGCATTGAAATAAATTGCACTAATTTGGTTTAAGAGTTGAATATTGCCAAATGAATCCTCTTAACACAAACTCTATGTAATAAAAGCCCTCATTTTTGACACTGCTTAAAAACATAAGGATTCAGTCTTTGGAAATAAGGTGACATAATAAAATAGAACTCAAATTGCAGATAAAGAAGTTGAGATTTGGCATTTAGCAAAACTCTACAAGAGCCAGTAACTTGTACAGCAGCTTTCCAGTTCATGGTCATTGGGGGTAGTGACCTCTTGAGAAGAGATCTGCACATTTCTGAGTAAAGCTTGAAAAAAATACTCTTATACAAATGAGAGAGAAAGAGAAAGAGAGAGAGACAGAGAGGATGTGCTTTCTATGAACTATGATCTTAGAATTATGATCCTACTGACTATTCTTAAAGCAAAGTTTAATTTAAATTGTCACAAAAATGAAATGGCCTTCTCTTACTTCGAGTTTGTTTTGAAGGGTATTAACAAAACCTTGGAGAAAGTTTGGTGGCTGCTGGACCTGTCTCATAGATAAACAAATAATTTTATTTTCGAGAGGATTAACATGACTCTGCTGTTTTGGAATGTGTGTCACTATCATAAGAAGCTCTGCATTTCAAAAAGAGAATAAACAATGTCTTTTGAAAATATAGAACATTTTTCCCCTTTAAAAACACATAAAATTTAAGGCTGAAACCATCTGTCCCTGCTGCCTCTATTCATTTTAAATCAGCTATAAACCATTCAGTCTTCCCACGTTTGAATTTCCAGCAACTGCTCTTTCTCCATGCTTAAAGCTGGGGTCATATAACCGATTCTTTTTTCAGGCTGAATTGATATTTAAACTAGTCCAGGCATGTGGGAAGTACACTTTCCTTTTTTAAATTGATATATAGTGAATTTACTATTAATAGTTGCATACTTGAGGTCCTAGGATAAGCTAAATTGATCTTAGGTAACTCCAACGCATTCTGTGCAACCCTACCAGTGAAGATGAGCTGCTCTGAATCATTCAGTTCTGCAAATATGAGGCACAATCTGCAGCAATTCACTTGCTTCTCTGATATGGCTACGTCTCACGCTTACTGGAGAAGTATTTTATTTTTAAAAGACAGGGTCTTACTTTTGCCTAGGCTGTTTGTTCTTGAACTCCTGAGCTCAAGCAATCTGTCTGCTTCAGCCTCCCACTGTGCTAGGATTACAGGCAGAGCTACCACGCCCAGCAGAACTATTTTAATAAGTTGACTTTTAGTCCCCACTTTCAACTCACTGATTAAGAAACCATAAAATTATAAAAAAATAAAAAAAAAAAGAAACCCCAGAATTCTGTATTTTAAAAAGAATCTTCTAAAGATCCCACTAACCCTACAACAGTCTCTAACTACTCTGGGATAATGGGAGATGACCCTGGGAAACTTGCAAAGAGGAAAATGTATTCATTAAATGAAAGATCTTGAGACATTTTAAAGAAATTTTGAACTAAAATACAAAATTATCACTTGACAGAAAAGAAACCAAAATCAAACAAGTGAACTCTACCTTGAGATATCATCTAACTCCAGTAAGATTAGCCCACATGATGAAATCCCAAAACGAGAGATGTTGGCGTGGATGTGGAGGAAAGGGAACACTTCTACACTGTTGGTGGGAATGCAAACTAACACATCCCTTTTGGA
>CAUYON010176739.1:0-25506 GCA_963573935.1 Arctocebus calabarensis
CGCCTGTAGTCCCAGCTACTTGGGAGGCAGAGGCAGGAGACTCGCTTGAGCCCAGGAATTGGAGGTTGCTGTGAGCTGTGATGCCACAGCACTCTACCCAGGGTGACAGCTTGAGGCTCTGTCTCAAAAAAAAAAAAAGAACCAAAATACAAACAATATTATTTTAAAAAAATATCAGACACTGGGTATAAGATTCTAGAAACTGTGTCTTGGATCATTAAAGAAAAAGTGAGTACATAAACTTGAGAGACATTTCATGTTATCTCCCTTTCTCGGCTGGTCACAATTGATACTGACATATTATAACTACTCTGAGAAACTCTAGGGAAAGAAATTTATTAAATTTTTATTAGCAGAGTTTTTCTTTTCCCCAAACAAATTTGACCACAAAACTCTTTTAATGGGAACGCATGTTAGTTTCTCAAAGGACAGTAGTTTAGTGTGTACATATGTTAGTTTTCTGTAAAGACAGTAGGGCCCTGCACGGCTGTGGGTTAGAAAACATTGAGACTTGGTGAGAACAAGTGGATGGGATGGGAGAGGGCAGATAGGTGCCGGCCGGACCTCATAACGTCCCTGCTCATGGTAGAGTTTCCCCAGGTTGTAAAGGCAGCTGGTAACAGAGCTCTTGTGTGCGTGAGGGTCCTTCAGGTTCTCATCTGGGATTTCAGAGCACTTCAGGAATGTACGTCGGGCTTCTTCTGTCTTTCCTTGGTTCATTAGAATAATGCCGGTGTTTAAATATGCAGCTGAGGGAAGGAGAAGTGTGAGAAGTGTGAGAAGATGATAGAGACTGTGGACGAAATAAAATTATCTTTCCTTCAGTTTAGTTTCTACAGACTGTTTCTTATTCAAAAAACCCCCAAATTTTTATAGGATCAATAATCATAATGGGAACTGTAGCATCAGCACGAGATATATAAAACAGTCTCTGCCCTCAGTGACAGGGTCCACCTGCCCAGGTAAGACTAACCTGCCCAGGAAGGATCCCTTTCCGAGGAAGCATGTCCCTCCCAGGAAACAGTAAATGAACCAATCCTAGTTTACCTGACCCCTTTTTGCACCAACCGCCCAAGTAGAAATCCCCATCTGCTATTGCCCATGTGTGGAATTCCTTTTCTGATGTCACCCCTCCTGTATCTAGGTGGAATAAAGGCCACATTGACCACACACAACTGGGATTCTGTTTTCCTTTCATCTCGAGCCCCAGAATAATCTTTCGTACTTGGGTCTGTAACATCTTATCAAGGAATTACAGTAATTATGAGCTTAAAATTTAGTTTAGTAAAAGTTACAGCTACCATAATGTTTCTTTCTTTTTTTTTTTTTTTTAAATGATCAAGGACATCCAAATATGAAGTTAAAAGAGATAAGTGTTAGAAGTTCATAATTTGGGCAGCACCTGTGATTCATTGAGTAGGGTGTCGGCCCCATATACTGAAGGTGGCGGGTTCAAACCCGGCCTTAGCTGAACTGCAAAACAGAAAAGTAGCCGGGCGCTGTGGCGGATGCCTGTAGACCCAGCTACTCGGGAGGCTGAGGCAAGAGAATCGCCTAAGCCCAAGAGTTGGAGGTTGCTGTGAGCTGTGACACTATGGCACTCTACCGAGGGTGATAAAGTAAGACTATCTCTACAAAAAAAAAAAAAAAGTTCATAATTTTTAAGTAGCAAGTATTCAGAAACAGAAGCACTGAGTGGTTTCTCTATAATGCTGACAATCACAGGGATAATTTTCAACAATTTGAATATTACTTACAAGCGAGAGTAGGCCTGCTCCCGATGGCCAATTTGTAATAATGGAGTGCTTCGGCAAACCTGCTGTTCTCCTGGAGAAGTAGCCCTCTGCATGAGGAAAACAGAAATTTGGAGACAGAACTGCATTACCACATATAAAACCACAAATTTTTATTTTGTATTCCAAAAATAAAAATGGTTAACAGCACAATAAAAATACTAATCTGATATAAAAATAAATTCTAAATACAAGGAAATGATTCCTCAGGAGAGAAAATACTGGAAAGGGTATCAGATGCATTTAGGCTGCATTAAAAAGGATTATTTTCAAAAAGCTTTTTACCACCAGTGAACTTTCCCCTTTTCTAGCTGTTTTTTCCTCTCCCACTAGAATCACTAACCACCTGCGTTTCTTCTTGGAGCATGCATATTTTCTAAGCACTTAAGAAAACTTGTGTAAGGCAGGCGGTGATGTAAGGAAACAGCAGAGGCCTCTCGCACTGGCTGTGTTGCCTGGGCAATACTGGGCTAGTCTGGGTCAACAGCACAAGCAGAGCCAGAATTAATCAGATGTCATAAAAGAATAAAGAAAAAAGACCGAAGCTATCCATATTGTTATTTCCTTGATATCCAGATTTAACCAAAAAAGCTTGAATTTCAGAACATGGTACAAGTCTCAGCTCACTGTTCTGAAAAACATCTTTCTCTGCAGATCCCAAGACTCCCTGGGTCTCCCTAGGAAGCTCCTTCGGTAATGGCTGCAGTTTCCCACCCTGGTGACCTAAATGATATGACTTTATAATCATGTCTATGAAAATGAGGTGTCGGGGAACAGAACAAAGTTCAGAAAGCTCTCAGAGGGCTTTCTAGCCTAGCCCCATTCCCTGGTAATCAGTAAGTATCTTACAGACATTCTTCACATCTGCTGAGCTGCTGTTATCACCTCAAATTGCAGATTTAACTTGGCAGCTGCCAAGGCCTTTCAAAGGCTGATACAACGGAGGTCAGAGAAAGGAAAGCCACTGATAAAAATGCACTTCGTGGAGTATCTTTGAAAATATTCAGCTTATAATTTAATGAGCATCTTGAGAAAATCTTTGAACTTAAAGCTCATTTGTGTCATTAGCATACGTTAACATTTTTAATACTGGGTAAAAAGTCACTTGAATAAAGATTCCTAAACCTATTTGATCATTTTCATTTATATAAATATACATTTAGTTTATACTAGATTTTTGACAGACAATTTGATCATGAAAATTATATGCTGTGCTATTCAATGTACTTTTCAGCTGCTGAGAACAAGAAAAAATAAAGCTTCCTACAGTAGTCAAGTGTCTGTGAAATGGTCAGTCATATTTAAAAGTGGATAAAAAGAACACATTTTTCACAGGGAAACATTCTTTTAAATGATAATTTTATTGATATAACACTCTGATTAACTATACTCATATATTATTTAATTTCTAAAGCTTGACCATTTCCATGACCTTAATTGTCTTCATGGTTTTCATTTCAAATTCAGATAAAGAAATGTTTCTCGTTTGATACAAACTAAAGGGCATAAGACGAAAAACAGCATCCAGATATTTAATTCTATTTTTCCAGCTTCTTTAGAAATTGAAATTCTTCAATTAGCTTCCATTTGTCCAGTGTCTTTGATTTCTTTTTACAGCTTCCTTTCTCTTAAGACCAAAAAAAAAAGTTCATGTACCTCTTAAATACAGGGTAAGAGAATATACCTACAATCTTTTGATGACTACATCCACCTCTAACTACCGGTACTTACTGGTTTTCTTCCATTCAAACTCAGATTTCCTTCAAGAATGGTCTACAGTACATACATACATTTGATGTCTCAGATCCCATTTACCCGTAAATTCAGTTTACACCCTCTTTCCAGAATTCTCCCAAAATGTCCTATCATATTTCTACTAGTTATCAAACCCCCAAACAGTGCATTTAAGTCAACAGCCTACTCATCTATCACATTAAAGATTACTGAATTAAGATATTTCCTTCCTGAACATCTATTTCCCTGTCTTTCTGGGAGACCAAATAGTATCTCCCAAGTATCTTCCATTCTTGAGACCACCCTACTCAGAATAAAAAAGAAACTACTTCTTCATTGATACTCTTCTTTAAAAGAAGTTGGTGTTTCAAAGGATCTTGTGTGTCTCTTCTCTTGATCAATACAGCCTCAGCCTGACACCTGCATAAATGTATACGCTGACTGTTCTCAATTCTGAAGTAATGATTTTTCTCCTGACATCCAGATCTGCTTTCAATAGCTGAGTGAACCACATCGGAAGTTCATTGGAATTTCAAAGTCAACATACCTCAAAATTGAAAACAATATCTCCCAACTAAAAAGAAAGAAAGGAAATACAAGAAAAACAACTCTTTCGTAGTTAACATCATTCACTCCAGTTAGGTAAAATCGGAAATCATATTATCGCTCTTAATTGTTTGTGGATCCTCATAAATCCATGTTTTGTGAAGTCTCCAAAGCCCACCAGTTCTTATTTTCTAAGGCTCTTTATTTACTCTGCCCCTCAAGTTTATCTTCAGGACTGTGTCAGAGCTCTTTTATCTTTTTTGTCACCAGAATAACTGAAATAGTCCACTAATTAGTCTCCACATAATTGCATTTCTAAAGGGCAAATATGCTATTAGGCTAGATGAGATGAGCATGTAGGGAATGAGCACATGCCTTTGACAATGTGCACACAGCTCATAAACCTTGAAAAGTGAGGTACTCAGTCTTACAGGCTCCCCAGTGCTCATGATATACTATAGTCCTGTCATTTTTCAATTTGTAAAATATACAAAGAGGAAAAAACTGATAAATTGTATAATAACCACATATAGACACGCCTGTCCTGCCTGCCTTATTTTTAGGAGGGTCCTATTACATGCAGCCATGCAACAGGCAATTTTCCAGGATTGTATCTAACGTAGCTCTTTGAATTAGAATATCATCCTCTACAAATCATCTGAATAGTGGTAGCAATGGCGTGGGTCCAAGTCAGATGGCTATTGTGACTGATTTCTCATGGGCTCAGGATTTAATTGAGCAGTAACTATGCCCTGGTATAAATGCTGTGCATGTGAGCAGGATAGATGCACTTGCTGACAGACGTGCAATCCACTGGGGGACACGAGTAAGAAAGCAAATGACACAGAAAATTATAACACTGGAGGACAGGGGGCCAACACCGCTCAGCCCAGGGATGGACAAGGAAAGGTCCACGGAGTCAGGATGACATTGGCAGAGGCCTGAAAATAGTCAGCAGTACAAAGTTTTGTCATCAGCTCCATTTTATACAGGAAGAGAGAGAAAAGAATTAATCAACCAACTCTAGTTTTTATGCTTAATAAGAGGCAAAGCCGGAATTGAAAGTTTCTCTGAAACTAAATGCCATGCTCTTTCAGAAAGAAATAAGGAAAGCCATAAAATAATTCAATTCTATGTACATATGTACTAGACTATGTTCTTCTTTGCTCTAATGCTCACCATATTTTGCATAAGATTAACTTGCATTGATATGCTGAACGGAAATCGACATTTTGGAAGTTAGGATGAATTAGGGTCATGACTCAAAATTCAGCACCATCATGACCAGGTTCCTGGTATCACTGTTTTCTACATCAACAAAATACATGTTTGTTTGTTTTTTTACTGAAGATATCATAGAAGGATAAAAATCCTTACCATTGCAACAGTTACAATAATAATAGCAGCTAAACTTATTTAGCACTTACAGTGTGAAGATTACTGAATTAAGTTGATATAACACTCTGTACATTACGTATGTCAAATTATTACTCAATAATACTTTCGCAAGATAGGTTATTACTTGCTCCATTTTGCAAATGACAAACCTTGGCTAAGAAAAAGTTAGGTGATGTACTAAAGGTCACACAATTTGTAAGAAGTATGTCGAAATGCAAGCTTGGATATCTGGCTATAAACAAAGACCTGCACTTTAATAGATCATTCTACAAAAAGCTTTCCCATGACTGTTAAAACTGACAGTGTATTCCATGCTGACCATGTCAAAATTTTCTGGTTTCTTCTATGCACATTAAGAATGAGCACACATCTCAATGTGCAATCAAACCAGAATCTAATTAGACATAATTTTATCTATATTAGATGTAGTTGCCTTAAAATTAAGAATACGCTGCCCTGTATTAATGTAAAGAAATTGAAAATAATGTAACTGATCTCTAATTTATAAATGGTAGGGTCAATTTTACATATTTACGTGTAAGTTAATATATTATAGTATTTTTTGAAGAATATTTTTCTTATTTCTCTTTAATGATTATTTTTCAGAGCAACAGTCTCTGAATTAAGCAGCCAGTGATGAATATAAATCGGAGAAAGTAAAAAAATATTTTAGTCAAAGAAAGAAAATACATCTGTATATAAAAACTAACACTCATTCTAACACCTAAATTCTAGAAATTTGACATCAGGAAAAAGTAACAAAATATTCTCCCTTAAATCCTTTTAAGGCTTTTTTTTTTTTCCTGATTTTGATTATACATTTTAGTATTGACCATTCCATGTGTAGAATTTATTTTCCCTGTGAAAGTTCTTCCCATTGTATCCCCAATCCCCCCAACCATTCTGCCTTTGTCTAAAATACCATTTTCTAAAAAAGTTACAATAATCTAGACAGTTGATTAATGAAAATCAGGCAACCCCAAGATAACAGTGAATTGGACAGGGCTGAGCACAATCATTAAATGTAAAGAGGCGTACAGGTCCCTAGCTGCTTCTGAACGCTGACAGAGACAGAAAGGAACATTTATTCAGCACCATGGCTCTGAACCAGGGGTAAATCTACCCCCCCAAAGGGATGTTTGGCCAAGTCGAGAGACAGTTATGTCACGATTGGGGGGGATGTGACTGGAACCTGAGTGGGTAGAGGCCAGGGATTCTGTTAAACCATCGTGTAATACCCAGAACACCCTTCCTCAACAAAGAATAATCCAGCCCAAAATGTCAACAGTGCTGAAGTTGAGAACTAGAATTTCATATCAACTAGTTATTTTCTCAAAAAAATAAGGTTCTTCATGTCCATGAACTATACAAAAGCAGCAATATAAGAAAGCAAATTAAATGGATTAAATTACTTTCCCCAAAATAGCATCTATCATTTCTACAGACTACTTTCACAAAAGTGTTCTAAAAATTAAATAGAAAAAACATGCCCCTTCTCACTGCTGTCGATACTGCTGAGCAAATTATCAGTGCCTCTGTTACTGTATGGAACAGTTCTATATGGAACTGTTAAAACATCTGAATCATTAAATGAAGTGGCCTCCTGCCTCTTGTTCTAACAAAGGTCTTTACAATGGTGGAAATGTAAGATATCCACCACATGTTGGTATAAATAAAGTAGATCAGGAGATAAAATGTATATGTCTTACAACTATGTAATCATTCCAACAGAGCTGATACAGGCATAAAAGGAACCAGAATCCTGCTTACAGATAGCCAGGTACCTTCGAAACTAGGAAAATATTAAGGGGTACAAAGCGTCTTTTTTATTTCTTTTAACCATAATTTGTGGTATTGCTATAATACATTAAACATTGACAATGGGATTACCCAAACAATGAATAAATAGTGTTTGAATGAATTGTCACATGGTGAAGAAAAACAAGCAGTTATTACACTCTATAAAAAAGTATGATGAGAAAGGGTCACAATCCACTCATAAGGATCACCCACACCAGGCAACAGACCAGAGGAAGTTCCTCGGGAAGAAACAAAGAACCGGGTCAAGAACAGAGTACACTGCTGCCATCTGATGAAACAGATGTACAAAAACTTTACACAAATTAGCATTTTTTTAACTCAAAATAGGTATGACAGGCCTCGTGGCCATGAAATGACATAATGTATATAGGAAGCGTTTGGGAAACTGAAAAGCTAAGACAACTGAAAATTACGATTGATACTGGGTTCAGTAATAGTCTTGCTATTCCCTGACCTGGGGTAGGGGGAGGGTGAGGATACTTATATAATCAAAATAAGCAGATAATATTATAATCAATGTTTCAAAAAACATTTCATAATCACTAATGCCTAGTTATCAAGAAAAATATCATTTCCATCTCCTCTGCATTTTATTTCATCACATATACAAACTTTGCAATGAAGTTTTTATTTTTCCTCAGAGATAAAGTATAAATTCTAAATGTTCTTTCTTATGTACTCATGCATTTAAAATTGTCTAAATGACATTAACCGGAGTCAGAGTCATATTTCAATTTTGTGTTAATGCAAATTTCCCAATCAAATTTGTTAATGACTCTAATAATGAGATTTTACATAGTTTAACTGTGAAATGGGATTACCGATGCATTTCTTCTGTCTTTTCAAGATTTATGTTTAGTTTTAGGCAATGTTTATAATAGGACGCCTGGAAAAATAGATCTAATCTCTATGAAATGAACACGATTATTTAATAGCATGGCATGCCTATGAAGAAAAATGGAACCACATCTTGCTTGATGAAATAGATATGACTCAAAGTGACTTCACTAGCAATGAATGGAATCAAAGTCTTTTTAAAATTCAGATACTACCGATAAGTTAACTACTGTTTGAATTGATTATTGTAATTCTAAAGTTTAGAGTAACAAAATAGCTTAGTGATTAAGTATCTCCTATGTACTACCAGCCACTTTATCAGGCACTGAAAAGATAAAAAGAATGTTCATCAGTCACACATAAGGTGAAAGTATTAAGGTTTTGCCCTGCTCTGGAAGATGTACTGAAGGAGGAGAGGTCCTCCCTTACTCCTTTTTTTGGCCAACTGTAAGGCAGAAGTGTCTTATGCTGAGGGAAAACTCCAGCCAGGAAACTGAGCCACTCATGAAATGGTCCAACCTCCCAGGGTCTACACACCTCTAGATTTCCTATTTATAAGACAAAACTAACTACTTTAAGAAACTGTTATTTTGGATTTCTTATTGCTTACCAACCAAACTTCAACAAATAAAATGTATATAATACCATATGCATTATGTATGTTTTTTCAACTAAATAAAGATTGAAATAGGTAATATCAGAAAGAGAACATCATTTCCTTATATTGGAATGAAGATCAAGTATGAGTGCTCTGGTTTTGAGGGATAACCACATGAGGCGTCTGCCAAGTATGAAACTCAGAATTTAAAACATTTAGTTAAAACTATACGATTTCAGAGTATAATGGGTACAATGCATGAAATTGGAACCGTTAAGCTCCTAGACATGTGAGTGGTAAGAATTATCACCCTTTCCCCAAAAGAATAATGACATTAGTAGTAGGGGTTTTTTTGTTGTTGTTGTTAAAGCCTACTTAAATACTAGAAAAGGAGAAACCCAGTTGGCTAGAAATAGGTAGGATTTTCATCTCATAAAAATGATTTGGTCAGATATAAGTGATTAAATCTGAGCTACCAGAGACACAGCTGTATTTTCTGCTCCAATCAGTGGCACTTACATTATCTTAGAGGAACACACTTTACAGTTGAAGGTCGAGAATAGTATTCTCTTTACTCACCTGTTCCTTCAAATTCCTGTCCTCTATTTCCGTCCCTTTATTTTTCTTTAACTATTTTAAATAATGATGAAAATGACATTTACAAAGACTGCTTTGAAGAGAAAAGCAGTCATTGAGAATTTAAATGATTAACTTTTATTTAAAACTTGAAATTATTAAAGTAATACTTAACACACTGGCTACAAAGAGGATAATTTAATTGGATACTTTAAACTACTGCTAAGTTATTATAGCTGATTTTCATACACCATCTATAGTATGAAAAATTTAAAAATGGCCTCCTCTTAAAAAGATTAAATTCCACTGGGAAGGTCACGGGTAAGTTGTTTACCTGCTCTGCACTCTCACCCCATGAGCAAGAAAGGGGGAAAAAGGAGATGGGGAGGAAAACCACCACCACGTCACATGAACTGGACAGACGAGGGCACAAGAGTCTATCGCGTTGCTCCTTACAGCTGAAACCTGTTTCACAGCACGTCACTTCTAAGTGTCACAGAACCGCCAAGCCAGCTTCAGAAAATACAGCTGAGCCTCCTCTCTGGTATCTTCTTACGACATGTTTATTCCTTCTAAATTGAATTTTGTTCAGCCTTTGACAATTGAATAAAAAACAGTAATGCCACCCTATCTCATGAAGATGTAGTTCTTATTCTAACTTGTCAGATATGAAGCATCAGGCATCTGATCAAAATAACTTTTGTATTTCAAATGCATCTCGCAAAATCTTATCAATTAACATTGGGAGAAAAGAACAAGTTTTAAAAATAATTTTCACATTTTTTTGTTAGGACTTGAAGAAATGTATCCTCGCTACAGTATCATATCTCTAAAAATTAAATCTTGATTAAATGGCATATTCACTACGAAGGTGCTTCTTCTGACATCGAACTTGGACTATGATAGGTAACTAAGACCTTTTATCCCGTATTAATCCCTTTCTACTCTCTGACAGGTTCTAATCATGATTCTTTATTATCTTACATAATTCTCATAATGAACTTGGAAAGGTATCATCCCCATTTTAAAATGAGGAGTTCAGAGATCAGAATAGTTAAGCAACTTAAAACCATAAAGCTAATTATTATTAGAACTGGAATTCACAAAATTACATGACCTATTAATATATGTATAAAATTTACTTGACACCTCTCTTCTGAATATATAATTAACACTGTTTTTCTTCACATACTGAAATAGGTGTGAACATATTTTCTTAGTTAAAAAATAATATTCAAGGCTGGGCACAGTGGCTGCCTGTAATCCTAGCACTTTGGGAGGCCAAGGCAGGTGGATTGCTTGAGCTCAGGAGTTCAAGACCAGCCTCAGCAATAGCAAGGCCCTGTCTCTAAAAATAGCTAAGCGTTGTGGTGGGCACCTGTAGTCCCAGCTACTTGGGAAGCTGAGGCAAGAAAATCACTTAAGCCTAAGACTTTTAGGTTGCTGTGAGCTATGATGGTATGGTACTCTACCAAGGGCAGCAAAGTGAGACTTGGTCTTAAAACAGGATAACAATAATATTCAAGCTGGGCACAGTGGCTCACTCCTATAATCCTAGCACTCTGGGAGACTTAGGTGGGAAGATTACTTGACGTTAGGAGTTTGAAATAAGCCTGAGCAAAAGAAAGAAAGACCCCGTCTCCGCTAAAAATAGAACAAAATAGCCAAGTCATGGCGGGCACCTATAAGTACCAGCTACTTGGGAGGCTGAACATGATTGCTTGAACCTCAGACTTTGAGGTTGTAGTAAGCTGGGTTGATGCCATGGTACTGTAGCCTGGGACAAAAGCATGAGACATGGTTTTGCCGTCTTCATAGCAGCTTCTTTCTGCCAGCAGTGAAGAAGCCTGAAGAGCGAGAGAAGATGAAATCACGAAAGGCATTTTCCACATCTTGCCGAGAACTGAATAATTTTTCTTGTAAGATAGGTCCAAAGCCTGGAAGAAGTGATAATCATTTTGTGGAAGGTCGGTGACCACAGTAGATGACAGTGAGTTTCCAAGTCTACCGTCAGTAGTTTCAGCAATGTTTGTGTGCCTGTGTTAATCTTGCAAGGGGTTGGCCTATTTCTACTGACCCAAGCATCATCATGTGGTCCATTTGGTTGTAGTTACATAGACCGTGATTGACTGACCAGGTTTCATGAAGCTGCCGTGGATAATACCAGTGCTAGACCACCAAACAGACACCATTATCCTTTTTGATGAATATTCCGTTTTGGACCCTGTTTCAGCACATGAGCTTTGTGCCAACAATTGTGCCAAATGCTTGCAACTGTCAGAGTCGGTTCTTCATGTATAACAATACAGTGTAGAAATGGTTCACCTTTGGGTCATGACAACAAAGAAAGGCAAGCTTCCATACGATGTCTCTTCTGATGCTCATTTAATTCACACAGAACCCATCTATTTAGCTTTTTTTACCCTGTTGAAATGGTCCAATACTGCTGGAATAGTAATGTCAAACTTTGCTGCTAATTCACTCACGGATCTGCTTCCAGTAGCTTTCACTCATTATCCACCTTAGTCCCTGGTTGCCCACATGGCTCATTTTCAAGATTAAAGTCACCAGAACAGAACTTCTCAAACCACTGATGTACTATGAATTCTTTAGCCACATCCTTCCCAAGCACTTTGTTGGTATTTCAAGCTCTCTGGGCTGCCTGGTTTCCCCAAAAGAAGTTATACGCAAAAATAGCACACATTTTTGGCTCATCCATGGGTTTACAAAAACTGCTTCACCAAAAGCTTTTTTGGAAAGATAATCACAAGCCAAAACGTGCATTTAAAAGAATGAGGATGTATCTTCATTAAAGACAAAGGATCAAAGTGAAACATCAGAAATATTAACTGCCAAACTTAGTACTTAAGAAAATTGGACATTTCTTACTTAATAATCTAATATTTTACCAAGAAATGCCTCATAACCAATGCACTTTTAAAGGAGATTTCTTGAGCTACTCTTGTGCCCTGGATTCTACATGGAAATGTTTGCCAATAAGTGTAGGCAGATCTCTACAAAGGCATAGCCAGGGAATATATAGAAATAGAATAAAATTAACAACTAACTCTTTCATTTTATTATTATATAATTACATCAAATTTCTAAGCATCATTTTATTTAATCCTTCCCTAATAACATGAACATAACCCAATTTTGTAGTTTGAGGAATAAAGGATTAAGCAATTTGCCTTAAGTCAGTCATAGGACCAATAAACGGAATATTTGAAGCCAAGTCTGTTTAAGGCCAAAGCCCACGTATTGAAGTATTTCACTCAGTTGCCTCAAAGGTGTGTGGATGCCAGAGAATTTAATTTTCAGAAAAAGAAATTTTTCCTTGTTCCTCATTTCCCTCCCCATGAAAACAAAAACTGTTCTTAAATATAAGCCTCTCTTTTTTTTTGGAATCACAGTTAAATCTCTTTCAAGTGTTTCCTTCATCCTCCAAGGCAGAGGTTCTCAACCTGTGGGTTGTGACCCACAGGAACTGTATTAAAGGGTTGCGGCATTAGGAAGGTTGAGAACCACTGCTCTAAGGGAATTTGTTTTAATACAAATGAAATTAAGACCTGAAAAAATCTAACACTAAGTAAAAGCATTAACTGTCCATGATTCAACTTTAAACCTATTCTTACCTAGTGATTTTCTATGTATGTTCTACTCTTTACAGGGGCTATGCAACAGGAATGTCTCCTCATTCCATGTCTCGGAGGAGACACACTTGGGTTGGAGGGTGGGCCTTGCTGCAGAGGAAATCTCTAAACTGGGATACAGGCAGAGACCAAGCCTTGGCCTGCTCAGTAAAATGCAATATAATTAGATTGATATATTTATTCATAAATTCAAAATATATTTTGAAAATAGCATTATAGCAGTATGTGTGTACACATAATAACAAGTAGAAAAGACACTATTTTAAAAGCAGTAACAAAGCTAGTTCAACACAGTATAATGTGCTGTTGAAATCTGCAGTAAGAAAACCTAACTTAACTAGTTTCTTCAGGCACAGGGAAAAAAGAAACCCCTAATATTTGTGAATTCCACAGGAATCAATACACACACACAAAATATTACAAATAAAAAGCTTCAGGGCCTGATTTCATCACAGATACGGTTATAATCTGAGTTAGAGTTGTCCCCACGGGCTCACGGTGATTTAGTGGAATGTATTCACTTTAAACATAAATGTTCAACAAAGTGGGTGTTTTCTTTGTCCCTTAACAGCAGTGCTCTAACCAAAGTCTGCTGTTAAAGCAATAAATTATGAAAGGGGAAAAGGTATCATGTATCTTACAGACCAGCAGGGATAGGTGTGAGGTCATTCAAGCAGTTTCTAACTTCAGAACAAGAAAGATGAGTTCCAAAAATGAAAATTTGAGGCTTATCATTTTTACTTGGAGTAGGTTCTGCAACCTAGAAATAAAACTCAACAGGCCTATCCTGAAGTCCTCAAGGAACAAAAAGAAAACATCACTTTTTTAAATAACAATCTTTCTAAAGCTACATTTGTTGGATTGATTTTAATGAAGGGAAGGAAGGACCTTTCACCCAACTCAAGGGCCAAAGAGAATAAAGGATGAATTAGTGGCCACAATCATCACTTACAGGGTCAGGTGGTGGGAGCAGGAGGCAAGTTGGCTGATAAGGCTGGGAAATAGAGAAAAACATCCACGGACATAGATGGAATGGTGCAAGATGGGGGATTAAAGAGCCTAAGGCAAAAAAATACTGGTGAATACTTTTAGCAGAATTTGCTTTCGTTCTTTTTCCTTCACTCTGATGTTTTATAAGGGCACTGCCCTTATTTCCCGTGTGTGTGTGTTTTTAAAGAGTTGGCTAAATTCCTTGTCTTTCCAAGACATCAGTGATTGCTTTTGATCAGAGCTGCACTCTTTCCTCCAACCCTGAGTTTCAGGAGACTCGCTTTGTGCCCAGTGTCTGTCCCCACTCCTAAATCTGGTCTTTAGAGATTTAGAGACTTTTCTAAAGACTTATTTGATCTAAGGCAAATGTACCAGGGACACACAAGCAAACATTCTTTTAAAACGCTGCTCTTAGAATGCATACGGTGTTAAAGCCCAGTCTTCCTTTGGACTTCTGGGCATTTCAGATTATTCCCTCAGCCTGGAATTCCTGTCCACGTGCCTCTCACTTGCTGAGTCTGATAATGAGATACGGTTTTAATAACCAGGCAGGATCTGGCTTTCTCTCTCCAAAAACATTTGGAGACATTTCCTTACGCTGTCCTTCTCATCAGAACAGCAAGACTGGATGCCTCCCTGCAAGCCCTGTGCCATGAAACACCCTGGCTAATCATCTAACAATAAGGACCTCTAAAGCCAAAGTGAAACCAGGGGGTACCTGTAATGAAAAGCAATGCAGACGTGAAGCCAAAAGGGTGTCCTTAGATGATCTTGATTCGGCAGAGGGAAATGGGAGAGAGGAAGAGGGAAGGTAAGATTCTAAGTAATTCATGGCACACGCTTCATATATGAGAAATTGAAGAAAAATATATCTAACTTAATATGCAATCAACAAATATTTATCGAAAACATACTGTGTGCCAGGCATTTCTCTAGGTACTTCAAAAACAGTGCTTTCATGAAGCTTCATTTCAGCAATATACAAAATAAGCCATAAATTTCTATTTAATATTTATTACATGCAGTAACTTATATAAGTCACTAGAAGGTAATAAATGCAACATACACAACAGGAATCAAGAAAGGGGAACAGCAGCATGAGAGTGGTGGAGGGGTTGCTGATTTGAATTAAGGTGGGCTTGGAGATGTTATTCAGAGGGAGAAGATGAAACAAAGAATTGAAAGGAAATATTTAACCAGAGAGATAATATATTATTTGGTAGACATAATATATAAGAGAAAAAACAAGCAGATGACATGGTATTAACTTTTAAAATTCATTATCATCTAAATATCCATATGTCTTCAAACTTCCATTATACTTTAAGCAACTTTTCCATCATCTAAGCAAAACTATAGTTAGGTTTTATATAGAAAGAAAGCAATTTAAGTGGGAGACAATACTACTATATTTCCTGGTGTGTCTAGGAAATAATTCTTAAGTCACAATAATTGGAAATCTGCAGAGGACTGATTGGAACTATACAAATAAATTTACACCTGTTTATTTTTCTTCAGGAGGAGAGAAAAAAAGGCACTTTTTTTTCATAATGCAAAACCTCCTTCTGAGAAAAGTGAAATTAATTTACTTCAAATTTTGCTGCCTGTCAGCCTGCACTTTCCATGTGAGCATAATTTTAGGAACAACAGAAAGCTTCTGGCCATTTAAGCAACTTTCAATCAGTTTTAACATTAAACCAAATGAAAGTCATAAAAACAAGATGTGATTATGAACTTCTTCATAAACCTCTCTCATGGGCTTTCTAATATATGTCCTCGAATTTAACTACAGAGTTCTGGATAAAAATTACTACAAAATTAAAGGCCTTTTAATGAGTTTTCAGAAAAATGCCTTTTACCATTTTTCCAACATGGAAACAGTTTTCTCACTCTACACAGTTAATCTTGAATGAGTAATTCCATACAATGCCATTTTGCAGCTACATTTTGTAATAGAAAACCTATAGCACAAATGACCATGGGAATGACTCAATCTTCTTTTGCCCGGCTCTGTTTTCTAGAAGGATTCTGATTTCCCCCTATTTTGCTCTGGGGTAGGTGAGGACAAAGCGTAGAAGTTAATGCAGCAGGCACTCCCAGACACAAATACAATGTGTAGTTTCCATTGCTATGGGGGGGAATGAGTATGAAGTCAGTCATTTGATTCACATGCCAAGCACCTCCCTTGTGCTGGACACAAACACTAACTCATAGTTTACACCCTTAGTCACCTGGGAGCTCCTACGTATGTGTCCCAGTCCTTCAGTCTCCTTGTCCTTGTGGTTTATAAGATAAAATCGTTCTCTGGGATATCTTACAGCTCTGTAACAGCAAAATGCTATTTTCTGAAGAGTACATGCAGCAGAAGTGAATAATATTTCTGTTTCTAGACCCTGGTGCCATTATTTTTCCCCCACAGGGCCACAAAAAACCCGATAGAAATACTTAACTCCTCTATAAGTATCTATTGTATCAATCATTTTCTTCCTTCTTGTTGTCCTATCCAACAGCTTCCAAGACATCACACATTTTGGTCTTTTTCCCAATCCTTGAGCTTAATTTAGGGTTCGAATTCTTCTGCCAAACTCCTTAAATACTGCTATTTCCCAGGGTCCCACTAATGATCCTTCTTTAATTCACCTGTATATATAGTACACACATACATTATTTAAAGTAGGTATTAATTTATATAGTAACATAATTACAACACAAAAGTCTACCCCTTCTAGCTCAGAATGTTTCATGAACCACAGCAACTTATTCCAGCTGCCCAGTGAATGGGCAGTAGTCATTTCAAAGGCACACACAGCCCAAACTGAACCCACCCTGTTCACGGTTTTCTCCTATGACTCCTCTACTCTTCCTTTCTTTTTCTTCTTCTCCGGGCTCAGTAAGTTCTCTTCATCTTCCCATAATAATGTAGCATATCACTTAGAAAAGATTCCCTTTATTACTAATATATATATTTTTAGATCCAGATTTCAAGCTACTTGAGAGCTGAAATTACATTTTGTCAGCTATTCTCAGCTTCTAACACAATGTCTGTCACTTTCAAGGTAATTCAGTGTTCGTTGACTAAATTAACAGATCCTTATTTCCAAAATGTAAATTCACAAATGTGTTCATATTTACAAATATACTCAAGAGACATAGTTGGTTTTGATTGGAACTGTCTACAATTGGTCATTCCTTCTCAGAACCGTGTGAAGACTAGTGATGTTTCAACTCCTAAGAATTGCAAATTAGGGTGGCTGCAAGACAGGTTTTACTTTGGAGCTAACCTCTAAAATCAACTCACAATGATTCGGCTAACAGCTGTGCAAAATCAATGGCAGAAAAAAGATGACTCCAACATTAACAGGTAAGAAATATAATTCCTCGGACCATATTAGTGCAACAACTGGGTACGAAATATAAAAGTGTGTGAAGAAGAGGCAAAATCCAACAGTCATTATTCTAGCACTTTCTAGGAAAGGAAGATTTTCAGTCAATAGGTTTCACAGCATCTGGCTGGCTTCAACTAATGTCATTACAAATTTATTCATTGAATCCTCCTTAGATGAAAGCTCCTATAATTCAATGTGTCCAACACACTGATAACATATGTGTGCCAAACAAACTTGTGATCCCAACTTTGAGTTATTCCAGTAACTGTGATACTATAATTGAGCAGGGAAGGATCCCTGAATACACTGACACAGAGACACTTGTATAGCATTCTGTGTGTTTTCTTTATATAATTAAATTTCTTTAGGACCAATCACCACAGGCAATTAAGCAACACAGGCTGAACAGATCCAGTTTCTTCCCTAACATTACTTGTAAGAACTTGGTCTAAATTCTGCTAAATGCTATAAGATGAACTTTCTTTCCTGTTATACACAATTTACAGTTTTAACTAGCAATCACACATGATTCTTAATATCATATAACCTGCAACTGAAAACGTTTTATCTTACATTGTTTTAAAAATTTAACAGTGTATTTTAATTCCAGCTTTTCCATAAAATCCTTTCTGACATCCCCTTCACCATCCTGCAGACTTCCAGGTCGTAACATAGGAATTCTCTTGCCTTAATCCGTGTCTGGCATCCTGACAAAACAGACTCAGCTACATTTCTTGAATATAGTATATTTTGGCCAAAACTCAAGACTGGAAAATGTAATGCTGAAATATACTCAAGAATTTATATGCACTAATGCATATCTGGTTGATGAAATCATTAAACATGGTCAATTTACCCTAGTTTCAAATGATCACTAATTTTTACTTTAAAAAAATTTCTCTACAAAGGCTAGACTCTTATCAGATCTATTTCTCCTATAGAAATAGTTAATATTATAGTATCTCTACCAGTTAGGATTAAAAATTATGAAATGACAAATTTAAACAACCTGTTGCTATGACTAAGGGTCAGCTGTATGGCCACTTGTACCTCATGTGGGGTTTTAAAGAAGATATTGGTATTTTAAGAACCAGAGAACATGTTATCTCATTTATAATAAATTAGGATAGATTGTTTAATGTTTTTCCTATTAAATAATGGAACTATTTAAAAAGGTTTTGTAGGGGGCTCAGCACCCATAGCTCAATGGTTAGGGTGCCAGCCACATGAAACAGGGCTAGTGGGTTCTAACCCGGCCCGGGTCAGCTAACCAACAATGACAATAAAAATAGCCAGGCATTGTGGTGGGTGCCTGTAGTCCCAGCTACTTGGGAGGCTGACACAAGAGAATCACTCAAGACCAAGAGTATGAGGTTGCTGTAACCTGTGAGGCCATGATATAGTGAGACTATTTATTTATTCATTTTTGTACAAATGGGTTTTATTGAAATATCCTTTGGTTATCAATTTAGGTAACATTCATTATATTCTAATAATTCTGAAAAAAATTTCAGTATTTTTAATAAAGAAAGTATTTCCTGGGTTTTGGGGGGGAAGGGAAAGGGAACTCAAGCCTTGACATTAGAGTTTGTAACAAAATATTCCAGAACAATTATCCCACATCAGTATATATACAATAAGCCTGGTCTCTGGGAGGGAATGTTTCTACTCTTATACTTTGCATCTTCATAGACATATTAAAGGAAAAAAGTGTGGAATCAATCAAGTTAGAGAATCAGATCAGTGACTATGATCAATAAGGTAGGAAACGATGAATCAGACAGATTTCATGGGCAGGACACGGGGTCAGCAAACCTGAACTCAATATATTTCCATTCATTATTCATTAGCTTATTAATCATATCATTAATTAACCAATTAGGTTATTAATCAATGTATGCATGGTTTAATTCATTAGCTTGTTAATTCATTCATTAGTTTATTAAACAACAAACAAAATTTAAAGCCCATGTGCCTCTTACTGCACTCAATGCTGGGGAGAGAGTGGTAACTAAGTAAGGGGAACACGGTCCCACTAAGTAAATATGATCTAAACTAAAAAGAGTCAACTATTATTACAGTTGCTCTATGAGACTTGGGAGAACACCCATCTTCCAAACCTGAAAGTGAGAGAGCTATCTGGAAATATCCCCAGGGAAGTGTCACTTAAACTGAGAAATAAAAGACGTAGGTTATCAGTCAGGCAAAAAAGGTGGGAGTTAGGTGGAAAGAGTTCAGAAGGTGAGGAAAAGGAGAATGTTGCAGCCAGAACCAATAGTTACGGCATGAGCCTTGGCAAGAATAAAAACAGCATATCTGCAACAACTCTAAGAAACTCTGACTAGACGTCGCAGATGCTTGGTAAACAGAAGCACCTGAAGTCAGGTATACTGAGAAAAAATAAACTCTAAACATCCAGGAATAAGCAGCCTCAAATACATACAGTGAGAGAAAAGATCCAGTTCACACTAGTTGAAAGAATTTTAACTGAGACTAAATCAACCTAAAATATGTGAGAACTTTGTGAGCAAAATATAAAATTTTAATAAAATTTTTTAAATTGAAAAAATATAGAAGTACATATGATGAGAAGAAAAAATTCCTACATGTAACATCGCAAGTTCTCTGACTTTATAAAGTCACTGCAAAACCAATCAACACTCCAACCAGACTAATGCAATTTAATGAGACTATGAGCAAGTTAACATTAAAAATAACACAGAAATGAATAATCAAAAACTGTTAGAAATAATGAGAAACTTGCCTTTGACAGTATAAATTTATTAGAAGTTAGAGCCAATATAATGTGTTCTCAGCAAGGGTTACCAATTGACCAGTGCAGTGTCCCCAGCAATGAACCATGTTCGAGAGAATGTATTCTAGGTGATAATTGTTAGTTTTCATTTGGAAAAAAATTATACCTTAACACACAAAAACATAGTAAATGCAGTGTAGACTTATGACCAAAACAAAAGAGGAAAAATACTTCTAAAGATATCCAAAATATAGAATTTAAAGTAATACTGGACTGCAAATACTCTTTTCTGTAGAGAAACAAAAACAGGCTATCAATGAGAGGACTCAGGGAACTTTTCCTGTATAAAAACTAAAATCATGCACAACAAAGTTCATAAGTAAAAAGATAACACAAAAAGTAGGGTCAAATACATGCAAAATACATGTTTTTTGTGCATACATAAGTGTGTGGAGGGGGATATTATTTTTACTTTCCAGTCCACAAATCAATATGAAAAAGCTGACAGTGAACTATGATTATGCCACTATACTCTAGCCTGGGCAACAGAGTAAGATCTGCCTCGAAAAAAAAAGAAAAAAAGCAAAAGCCCACCCAACAGAAAACTAGGCAAGAAATACAAACAGTTAATTCCCAGGAAAATTACAAAGAGCCAATTAACATAAGAAAAATTATTCAATTGCACTGTAATTAGGGAAATGGAAAATGAAGCAATATAGCTTTGAAATCATCCCACTGGGCATTTATTAATTCTGTCAATGTAATAGCTCCAAAATAAACAACTTAATGTTAATCAAAAGGGGGCAGGTTATACAGATCATAACACCTAATGTCAAAAATCAATAGCAATTCACACATGCAGGGAAAAAACCCTATGTATGTATAACTCCATGTATAAATGCTTACCCAAAACCTGATAGGACAGTGGTTCTCAACCTTCCTAATGTCATGACCCTCTAATACAGTTCCTCATGTTGTGGTGACCTCCAAGCATAAACTTATTTTCACTGCTACTTCATAACTGTGATTTTGCTACTGTTACGAATCGTAAGGTTATGAATCTGATACCAGGAGACCCCCAAAGGGGGTGTGACCCACAGGTTGAGAACTGCTGTGACAGGAGCTGTACTAGAGGAAGGAAGAGACTCAAGGACTGCAACCGTTAGGGACTTCTGTGTTACCCCATATTCTTCAGGGTTCCTTGAACATTTCAAAAGATTATATTTGTATATGGATGGTACAAGGGAACCAGATGAAAGTAACAGCAGAGATATTAGGACTTGCTCTCACCTAGGCATGAATAGGCAGGAAGCAGCAAGCTACCCCGCCTCACTCCAGGAATTATTAAGGGCCAGCCAAGTTGTGTATTTAGAACACTAGTGACCTCAAGTCAGCGGGATTTAGTAACATCTCTCAGGAGCATTTATTTTATGTCAGACATGTCCAACACTTGTGGGCACTCCTGTTGGTAAGTATCTTTAGAATTCTGCATTTTGGGAGACCCGTGGACTTACCCCGCATCTTATCACTTCCCTCCATTACCCAGCACCCCCTCCCCTACCACGGAAATTGGCAGGAAACCTTGTCCTGAACACTACACATTTGGTCAAGAGTGACTTTTTCTTACATTTCCAACAGTCCTCACCTCTCATGAGACAAACTGTCCTTAATCTCTACGCCAAGATTCTTACCAACTGCATTCTGCAATCTCTGACCCTTTGAAACTCTCAAACATTCTGAAAACCTGGTCCTGAACATAGAAATACACCTCTCATGCCCGTATAAGGATTGGACTAGAGGTGATAATTCTGTACCCTACACACTGCTATAGCCTTATAAATTACCTCCCCCAAGACATACATCTTGACATCATGAGATTATGTCGTTATAGGTATATTTAAACATATATAAACTGTTTAAATTTGTACAAAATTTTATTTTCTTAAAGGACTCTTACATGCCCTGCTCCCTTACCCCCTCCATCAAAAACCACTCTTTGAGACGTTTCTCTCTTAAACCAATGCTCCTAATAGGGAGACAGAGAGATGTGATAGTTGAATTGCTTGAATTATGTCCTCCACTCAAAGAAGAAAAGAAAAAGATATGTTGAAGTCCTAACTCCAGGTACTGCCAGTAACTCTGAATATGACCCTTTTTGGAAACAGGGTCATTACAGACATAATGCATTATTATGGATGGGCCCCTAACCCAACATGACCAGTGAAAGATGGCCACGTGAGGACAGAGACAGACAAAGACACGTGATACGTGATAGTAAAGCAGCGATTGGAGTTATATAGCTGCAAGATTAGAGTTATACAGCTCCAAAAAATGCTGAAGATTGCTAGCAAACCATGAGGATGAGGTAAGGAAGTATTCTTACAGGTTTCAGAGATAGCACACCCTATTTTTTTACTACTGGCCAGCAAACCTGTGGGGTAATTGATTTCTCATGTTTTAAGCCAGTTTGTGAATCTTTGTTACGGCAGTCCTAGGAAACTACCGGAGGGGCTGACCCTAATGTAAACGTGTTTTGAAATTGTAAGAAAATGCCTGCAAGATGATGTCTGGTTCAAGAAAGTTCTTCATAAGGCAGAGTGTTTAGTAATATTCAGAGAATACAGGTAGGTAATACCCATTACTAGTCTTGATCACTTACCAAAAAATAGAATGTTTTCTGCTTGATATGTATTTCATAACCCATTTATAAGATCAACAAATACAGTTAGAAATCCTCTGGGGATGGAAGATACAATAGCGAATAAGAAATTGGCACCACTCCAAGAAACAGAACAGTAATGGCAACGACCACTGTGCTTCAACATTAATACAGTATTGCCATTAACTTTTGACAGATATGCTTTATTATGTTAGAGAAGTTAATTTATTCCTGGTTATTCATAAGTTTTGCTTTCTGAGAAAGAGGCCGATCAAATGCTTTCTTGGAATTTCTAGAGATTTTTTTCATCCTCTGACTTTCTAAATTGAAAATGTATAGTCATTAAATTATAATATTAAATCTCCTACCATAAATCTGAGGTTAAAGCCCATCTAATACTGGTATTTAAATCTTTACTATGCTGCTGCATCCACCATATTAATAATTTTAAGACATGTCTACCTTTGGGTTCAGAAGTGTAACTGACCTGTTTCATGCTTATTTGCTTCTTGTTTTGTTTTTTGGGTTCATTGATCTTTTGTGTGTATATTAAATTTAGTTGGCTATTTTTCCATCGGTTTTATCTAGCTTCATAATAAATATGTAAGAAGTGTAACTTGTGCTGGAATTCTCACTTCATTGTAGATTTGAGAGATCTCACTTGTGAAACGTCCTCACTTGGTTACTTGTTGAGAAAATTCTTTAACATGGTTTTCAAATGTTTCCAGTGTTTATTTTTGAGATTGCCTACCTCTTCTTGGGCCAATATTGACATTCATATTTTCTCAGAAAAGCATTTATATTGCTGTTATTTTATTATTGCCTTATTATAAGCTTCTATATATTTAACCTTAACCCTTTTCTCATTTTCAAAGTTGCATATTTGAGATTCTCTATTTTTCCCTATACTACTTTGCCAGAAGTTGCTGATTTTGCAGAGAATAACTCTTAGATTTATGCATTCTTACTGTCTCTCCATATTCTAGCCATTAACATTTTCTCTTTTCTGCCCTTAAATATATCAATTTATTTTCTTGTTCTGTTTCTAATTTCTCAAATTAGTTACTTAGGTTCTTATAACACCAAACAAAAATGACAAGAAACTTATAGCAGAAAAAATCTGTTTTCTACAGAAATGACTAATCCATTCTGTAAGATAATCATGAATTCATTATAAAACATTAAATTGATTATATACTTTCCAAAATCTAATGCCTAAGGAAATATTTGTGTTCTATTGAATTCTCCATATCATTTGGAATAGACTGAGACAAATCTCTAACAATGAAAGGACACTGACTTTTTAAGCCTAAAAAAAAAAAAAAAAAAAATCAATTATATTAAAGTTGACTATGTTTTTGTCAAATCTGACAATATACATAATTGAATAATGGTTCATCTGGTCTTTCCCTGAACGTTTACTATACTTGAAAAGAAAAACCAACATCATAACACAGATCTTTAACATTTTCTTGTGTGAAATATTAGATTTCAGTAAACTTAGCAATATGAATATAAATGGCCAAATATGAGGCTGTCCAATAAATGCATGACAGCTCTTGAGTAGAATTAAGCCCGGTTTAAACTTTCACACTATGTGACTCCTGTCTGTAAGCACGGACTTAAATAACATCAAATGTTACAACTAATTTAGGCAATTACAGGCTTTCCTCTTAGCACAGATGCACAAACGCAGTGTTAACCTTCCTACCAAAATTCTATGCCATGAATTCAGAAGACTCACTAAGTTCCATAAAAATTTCTAGTTGCCATTAGATTTAATTACAAACATTTTATTTTTATATGTAAAGATTTTAATTTTTTTCTGGATTTGAGACTATATAGGAGTTTTTCCTTCCATACCTTTGCTTTATTTCTGCCAACTTATGAGCAGAAATACAACCACAACAAAGATTTCGATTCAGAGCATGGTAGCTTCAAATTCTGGCTTCTCTTACTGTCTGTCTGACCTTAGACAAACTGCCTCTATGTCTCATTGTCCTCACCTTGCAGATTTCATGTGAAGAAAAACTGTGATAAGGTATGGAAAAACCTAAAGAGTAGTTGGCATACAGAAGTAATTGAAGCAACTGTCACTAAAGGAAGAAAAAAATTAAAATTATTCCATCACTTTATAAATAGGAAAAATAACACTTTATATATTGTACATAATTCTCTAATATAACTTGATATTATTCTCAAAAAAACTTTCCTCAAATTTTTATAATCTTATAAGGCAGTGTTCACTGACCTTCAGGTATTACTATTGCCTACTAAATATTTTTCCTAATTACTCATTTTTCTTTAATCTACACCTGTAAGAATGTTCAGAAATTCTATTTATATGTACTCCTTATATTTTTATATGCTGTATATAAACATAAAAATGACATTACAGAGATGGATTTGAGGATTATCTCTGCAACAAAGGAATATTATCAGATTATGTTTATTCAAAAGAACAAGTAAAGAAAATTCCTTTTCTTTTAGGAGTTAGAACAAGGTCCAATTTCTGTATGTCAGAGAGGTTTATTTAATGAATGTAGCACGTACATCTCAAAAATAGAATTATTTCATAATCTTCAAACTATCTATATTCTTTTTTTTTTTTTTTTGAGACAGAGCTTCAAGCTGTCACCCTGGATAGAGTGCTGTGGCATCACAGCTCACAGCAACCTCCAATTCCTGGGCTCAAGCGAGTCTCTTGCCTCCGCCTCCCCAAGTAGCTGGGACCACAGGCGCCTGCCACAACGCCCGGCC
>CAUYON010176742.1:0-12117 GCA_963573935.1 Arctocebus calabarensis
CCCAGCTACTTGGGAGGCGGAGGCAAGAGACTCGCTTGAGCCCAGGAATTGGAGGTTGCTGTGAGCTGTGATGCCACAGCACTCTATCCAGGGTGACAGCTTGAGGCTCTGTCTCAAAAAATAAATAAATAAATAAATAAAATAAAAAATAGATCATATAAATGAAATTATAAAACCAAACTTATAATTTGTACCTTTGGGGGTTTTTTTTGTTTTTTTGAGACAGAGCCTCAAGCTGTCACCCTGGGTAGAGTGCTATGGCATCACAGCTCACAGCAACCTCCAACTCCTGGGCTTAAAGCGATTCTCTTGCCTCAGCCTCCCAAATAGCTGGGACTAAAGGCGCCCACCACAACGCCTGGCTATTTTTTGTTTGCAGTTGTTATTGTTGTTTGGCAGGCCCAGGGCTGGATTCCAACTCACCAGCTCTGGTATATGTGGCTGGCACCTTAGCTGCTTGAGCTACAGGCGCCAAGTCTCTATCTTTGAACTTGTGGTACCTTTCAGTTCCCAAAAGAACCACACTGTACCATGTATAGATAGATAAGCAAATGGCTTTCAGCGGTATGTCTGGCCATAACTACCAGGACAAGTTGCCAAACATGGTAAACAAAATTAATTTGTTTTCTCTTCTGCTCCCCCATCCTGGCTTCATGCCTCCTTCCACCACTAACTTCCCACTGGATTCTCCAGATATGCTGCTTTTCCTCCAAAGCATTTTACCCTTCTTAAGAATTCCCTATGAGCTCAAGGCAATCCACCGGCCATGGCCTCCCAGAGTGCTAGGATTATAGGCATGAGCCACTACACGGGGCCTGTTAGCTAGGTTACTTGACAAGCAGAGTAAAGTAATTCCTGATAAGCTAACTCACAGGGAAGATCTGTACCTCAATCTTTAATTGGACTACAATTAAGTTCATGAATTTGTCGCCACACACAGAACTAAGGAAACATTGGAAAAGTTCATGGAAATGTGTGTCAAAATCATTGGTGGACTGGGTGAAGCATAGCAGATCACAGAAACATCAATAAACGCAAAAATCTTGACTAAAAATCTTGGCATGAGAAAAGTGTGTGCAAAAGTGGGCTCTTGCATCATGACAATGCACCAGTTCACATGGCACTGTCTCTGAGAAAGTTTTTAGCCAATAAACAAATAACTGTACTGGAATACTGTCCCTACTCCGCTTTTTTGTACTCCAGTGACTTTTTTCTTTACCTAAATATAAAGGAAATATTGAAAGGAAGACATTTTGATTACACTTACGACATCAAAGGTAATATGACCATAGCTTTGATTGCCATTCCAGAAAAAGAGTTTCAAGTGGCTTTGAAGGCTGGACTAGGCACCAGCATCCTTGCATAGCTTCCCAATGGGAGAACTTCAAAGGTGACCGTAGTGATATTCAGCAATGAGGTATGCAGCACTTTTTCTAGGATAAGTTCATGAACCTCATATATAGGAGTTTAAACTTGTACCCACATCCTACCCTTCTTTTTCTTTCTGTCAGATTCAAAATTTTCCAGCACAGGACAGAAAACTGGCTGGGACTTCAAGCTCATCCCTTTCTTGGAGGCCATTATTTGACCTTTTGGACAACCTTTATCAAGCTTTTAAAGGAAGAGAAATGCAAAAGAACTGGGCTAAACTTAAACAAAACATTAGAATAGAAGATTGGTAGAATTAGAGGAGATATGAGAAAATCCACATCCCCTTTGGCCTCACTCTCAATTGATTACCTCATTTCTCAATTATTTTATTTATTTGAAGCAAAACAATATTTGAGGAAGCTGTAATACATTAGTCACACATTCATGTGATTGAGTCATTAGAACCAGTAATAAGCTTGAAAGCAGAGGAGGAATAAAGACAGGAAGAGACCAGGCACAGTCATTTACTCCTTAGGAGGCCAAGGTGGGAGGATCACTAAAGGCCAAGAGTTCAAGAGCAGCCTAAGCCACAGCAAGACTCCATCTCTACAAAAATGTTATAAAAATTAATGGAATAATTAATGGTACACACCTGTAGTCCCATCTATTCAGAAGTCTAAGGCAGGAGGATCACTTGAGCTAAGGAGTTGGCGGTTGCAGTGAGCTTTGGTAACACCACTAGACTCCAGCCCATGTGATAGAATGAGACCCTATCTCAAAAAAAAAAAAAAAAAAAGACAGAAGGAAATCTGCATTCAGCCTGGACCCAGTTTTTCAGCCAAAACAAATGGTATATTAAGAGACATCTCAATTCTTGAAAAGCCTATTACAATGATCTCCACCAAGAAACTCCTTTGTTTTTCCCCATATAATACAGTAACCATCTGCCAACTATAAATCAGCAAATAGGTTACTGACTCTTCTCAAACAGAAAAGGTATATCTACAAATTACAAATGAAATGTAGTTTAATCTAAGCTCAATCTAGATTGAAAAATAGCCTTGATACATAGGCTAGAGTGCCATATGTCAGCCTAGCTCACTACTGCAACCTCCAACTCCTGGACTCTAAGTGACCCTCCTGCCTCAGCCTTCCAAGTAGTTGAGACTACAGGTGCCTGTCACAAGACCTAGCCAATTTTTGTATTTTTAGTAGAGACGGAGGTCTCACTCTTGCTTAGGCTGGTCTTGAACTTCTGAGTTCCAGCGATTCTCCCTCCTCAGCTTCTCAAAGTGCTAGGATTATAGGAGTGAGCCACCACACCCCAAAGGAATATTTAAAGATGACAATTGTAAGAAGTTAGGGTGTTTTATGTAGTTATTTTATTAGGAAGTGTTATATACTTCTTTTACTCTTCCTAAATGAGGTATCTGCTATGATGTCTATTAAATAAATTATAATTATGTACCAAAATAATATTTTGGTTGATGACAGATCACACGTACTATGGTGGTTCCATGAATTTTTTTTTTTTTTTTTTGAGACAGAGCCTCAAGCTGTCGTCCTGGGTAGAGTGCCGAGGCATCACAGTTCATAGCAACCTCCTACTCCTGGGCTCAAGTGATTCTCCTGCCTCTGCCTCCCAAGTAGGTGGGACTATAGGCGCCTGCCACAACGGCAGGCGCTCGGCTATTTTTTGGTTGCAGCTGTCGTTGATGTTTGGCAGGCCTGGGCTGGATTCGAACCCACAGGCTCAGGTGTATGTGGCTGGTGCCTCAGCCGCTTGAGCCACAGGCACTGAGCCAGTCCCAAGAAATTAAAATGGAACTGAAGGCTGGGTACTGTGGCTCACACCTATAATCCTAGCATTCTGGGAGGCTGAGGCAGGTGGATTGCTTGAGCTCAGGAGTTCAAATCAAGCCTAAGCAAGAGTGAGACCACGTCTCTACTAAAAACAGAAAAACGATCTGGGCGTTATGGCAGGAGCCTGTAGTCCCAGCTACAAGGAAGGCTAAGGCAAGAGTATAGTTTTTGAGCCCAAGAGTTTGAGGTTGCTGTGAGCTGTGATGATGCCATGAAACTCTACCCAGAGCAAAATAATTAAAGAAGTAAGTAAATAAAATGAACTGAAAACTTCCTATCACCTAGTGACATAGCTACCATTGTAAGGTCTTGGCATAATGCATTACTTATGTGTCTATGATAATGCTGATATAAACAGACCTACTATGCCTAGTAGGTCACATACTAGTCACATACAAGTCTAGCACATTTGATCATGTACAGCAGTAGTCTCCAACATTTTTGGCACCAGTTTCGTGAAAGAGAATTTTCCACAGACAGGGCTGAGGGATGGTTTGGGGATGATTTAAGAGCATTATATCTCCACTGCAGATCATCAGGCATTAAATTCTCGTAAGGAGGGCAGCGCCTGTGGCTCAAAGGAGTAGGGCGCCAGCCCCATATACAGGAGGTGGTGTGTTCAAACCTGGCCCCAGCCAAAAACTGCAAAAAACAAACAAAATTCTCGTAAGGAGCATGCGGTTTACATGCACTCCTACGAGCATCTAATGCCCCAGCTGATCTGACAGGAGGTAGCACTCAGGTGGTGATGGGAGTGATGGGGAGCTGCTATAAATGTCCATGAAGCTTCCCTTCCTTTCCCCTAGCTCCCACTTTCTGCTAGAAGGCCCAGTTCCTGTATGGCAGACTGGTAATGGTCCATGGCCCGGGGATTGGGGACCGCAGATGTACAGTACATAATACTTGATGATAAATGACTATGTTACTTTTTAATGTATTTACTATTCTTTTAATCACTATTTTAGAGTATACGCCTATTTTTTTTTTAAGAGACTGAGTCTCACTTTGTCACCCTCAGTAGAGTGCTGTGGCATCACAGCTCACAGCAACCTCCATTTCCTGGGCTTAGGCAATTCTCTTGCCTCAGCCTCCCGAGTAGCTGGGACTACAGGCGCCCGCTACAATTCCTGGCTATTTTTTTGTTACAGTTTGGCTCGGGCCAGGTTTGAACCCTCCACCCTAAGTATATAGGGCCGGCACCCTACCCAGTGGCTCATATCTATAATCTTAGCACTTTTGCGGCCAAGATGGGAGGACTGCTTGAGGCCAGGAGTTCAAAACCAGCCTGGGCAAAATAACAAGAGCCTGACTCCACAAAACATGCAAAAATAAGCAAGATGTGGTGGTGAACACCTGTAGTCCCAGCCACTCTGGAGGCTGAGGCAGGAGGATGACTTGAGCCCAAGAGTTTAAGGTTGGAGTAAACTATGATGCCAGTACTGCACGCTAGCCTGAGCAAGAGTGAGACCCTGTCTCAAAAAAATATATATCATTTGGCTTGGCGCCTGTGGCTCAACGGGCTAGGGCACCAGCCACGGACACCTGAGCTGGTGGGTTCGAATCCAGCTTGGGCCCACCAAACAATGACAGCTGCAACCAAAAAATGGCCGGGCATTGTGGCGGGTGCCTGTAGTCCCAGCTACTTGGGAGGCGGTGGCAAGAGACTCACTTTAGCCCAGAAATTGGAGGTTGCTGTGAGCTCTGATGTCACAGCACTCTACCCAGGGTGACAGCTTGAGGCTCTGTCTCAAAATATATATATATATTAATAATTAATTAATATAATAATTAATAATTATAATAATATTATTATTAAATAATTAATATAATAATTAATAATTAATTATATATATATCATTCTATTATACCTAATTTCAACCAGAGAAACTCAAAACACAGTAGAAGGTTTGGGATTCTAAAAAGTTATTGGGTATTATATTTTGGGGTTTTTTTTTTTTGAAACAGAGTCTTACTCTGTTGCCTTTGGTGGAATGCCATAGTATCATCATAGTTCACAGCAACCTCAAACTCTTGGGCTTGAGCAGTCCTCTTGCCTCAGCCTCCTAAATAGCTGGAACTATAGGCACTCACCTCAAAGCCCAGCTAGCTTTTTTTTTTTTTTTTTTTAATTTTTAGTAGAGACATTGTTTTACTCTTTCTCAGGCTGGTTTTGAACTTCCAAGCTCAAAGAATCTACCCACCTCGGCCTCCTAAAGTGCTAAGATTACAGGCATAAACCACCGCACTTGGCCAAAGTTATTGGGGGTTTTTGCTGGTTTATATTTTAGGGGAAGAAGGGCCATGGCAATATTTAAAGATGTAAATTATTATACTATCATTAATTTACTGTGTTCTTGGCTCGGCACCTGTGGCTCAACAGGCTAAGGCGCCAGCCACGTACACCTGAGCTGGCGGGTTCGAATTCAGCCCGGACCTGCCAAACAACAATATCGGCTGCAACCAAAAACAAACAAAAAAAATGGCCAGGCGTTGTGGCAGGCACTTGTAGTCCCAGCTACTTGGGAGGCAGAGGCAAGAGACTCGCTTGAGCCCAGGAATTGGAGGTTGCTGTGAGCTGTGATGCCACAGCTCTCTATCCAGGATGACAGCTTGAGGCGCTGTCTCAAAAAACAAACAAACAAAAAAACTTACTGTGTTCTCTATCTTTGGTAATAAGGTAATTCTTAAGAATAAATTAATTAACTAATATGATCAAATGTTGATTAGTTACATACGTCACTTGATTCCAACATACCATATAAGAGTTTTTCCTCTTCTGGCTGGATGTAGTGGTTCACACCTATAATTCTAGCTCTCTGGGAGGCTGAGGCAAGAAGATCACTTGAGCTCAAGAGTTCAAGACCAGCCTGAGCAAAAACAAGACCCCATCTCTACTAAAATGAGACTCTCTACAACAAAAAAAAAAGTTTTTCTTCTTCTTAACTACATATATCAATATAGATGACTTTGGTGTACATGAGTTTATGGACATTTCATTATAGATTAAGGCCTACTTTAAATTCAACAAATCTTGAACGGAAATTTGGTTTTACTATATGAAATAATAATTAAATTCAGGAAGACAAATCTCATCCTAACAGTTAATGAATCATCAACTGGAATCAATACATTAAAAGCCACTTATTGAGAACGGCTATTTGTCAGTTTCTAGTCTTAGCATTTAGTATGCCCAGTGCATAGAACTGTAAAACAGTCTCTGCCCACAGACTATACTGTACTTTACCATTTGAATGAATTCTCTTGAATTAAGTTTACTGTATTAAGATCTATTACCTACTTGCACTCAACACTAATAGTTTACCCAAAACATTCTACATTCCAAATTCTAAACATATGCTATTGAACCCATCCCATATAAGAAATCTATTGCTTTATTTTAATTTAGTTTTTTTCTAATATAATTTAACCAGTTACATTAGAAAACTGGACTTTTGGGCGATGCCTGTGGCTCAGTTGGTAAGGCACTGGCCCCCTATACTGAGGGTGGTGGGTTCAAACCCGGCCCTGGCCAAACTGCAACAAAAAAATAGCTGGGCATTGTGGCGGGCACCTGTAGTCCCAGCTACTTGGGCTGAGGCAAGAGAGTCGGCTAAGCCCAGGAGCTGGAGGACGCTGTGAGCTGTGTGACGCCACGGCACTCTACCAAGGGCAACAAAGTGAGACTCTGTCTCTATAAAAAAAAAAAAAAAAAAAATTTAAGGGCTGCGCCTGTGGCTCAGCGAGTAGGGCACCGGCCCCATATACTAAAGGTGGCAGGTTCAAAACCGGCCTCGGCTGAACTACAAAACAAACAAAGATAACTGGGCATTGTGGTGGGTGCCTGGGGTCCAAGCTACTTGTGAGGCTGAGGCAAGAGAATCGCCTAAGCCCAGGAGTTGGAGGTTGCTGTGAGCTGCGCGATGCGATGGCTCTCTACTGAGGGTGATAAAGTGAGACTCAGTCTCTACAAAAAAAAAAGTACTTATAATTAAGGTGGCAAGCTGTGTAAGCCTATAATGTTTGCAAACCTCGATTTGGTAAACTAATTACCAAGCTTCTTGTTTAAAAAACATTTGTAGAGAATGTTTGAATTTATCAGGCCCTAATTTATTAAGGATTTTCTTTTCAAAAGCATTCTACTAATTTACTTATAAATAATGCGAATGTGCACATCATCCCACCACTTCCACCAGAGGAGCACAAACTACTCGGTTTAAAGAGTGGCTTTTGGCCACTTGCTACTCTCACCACAAGCAGGAGTAACGTCCCCTGGGCGCTCGTTAGACCGAACCAGCTCTGCTCATCCCAAGCCAACTCAATCAGCATCCACATGTAAATCATATGCACATTACATTTGAGAAGCACTGTTTTAAAAATTAACCATGCCAGCAGTATGTATTAAGCATATCTGAAATATTTCACTAAATATTTGTGTTAAAATATAGTTAAGCACAGATATTTCAAGAACACCTCGCTAATTCCCAAATATCCTTTACTTGTACAAATTTTCTTTTTAGAGTTCCTGAGATACAAAAACATGGATTGAAGTAAACTATAGTCCAAGAAACTATGAGTGAGCAATTCTGTAAAATAAATATCAGACTACTTTCTTAGAATTGCTCTCAGTTTTCTCTTTCTGAGTAGTCACAAAATCATTTTTAAGGTACAAAGGCAAACAGGTGCTCTAGGAGGGAATATTCTTAGGAATAGATTAGCATCTAATATCTAGAATGCTGGACGAGAAGTCATGCTACTTGAATAAAATCTGTGGACTTCATGTGCAACTTCCTCCTTAACGAATCATAGAAACAAATAGATTACCTACTTCTAGTAAGTTGAGCTCTTCAATAGGTGCTATGAGGCCAAGACAATATTAAGATACAGTATTTTTTCGAAACACTACTTCTAGAAAAGCTCAATTTGGTAACAATAATGGATCTTCAGTAAAAAAATTCCCTGAATCTGTTCACCAAAAGTATTCTTTCTACAGCACACCTCGAGTAGTTCCTGATTCCTACAACAAGAAGGAGTGAAAAATCATGTTAAAAGGCTCAAGAACATCACCCCTTGTATAAACCAAACATAAATACATTTGCTCCTGTGGACACTTAGGCATCAAAGCAAGATAATGAGGTAACTAAAGTTTCTGTACAGAGAGCAGGCTTACAAATTTGTTCCTCATTCATTTACAACAACCAACAATTTAAGAGTTGATGAACCAATAGCTTACATAGCATGTAGACTTTTTTCCTGTTTTCCATTTGTTACCTTTCACCTTTACCATAAAGGGAGCAGAAACAAAACTAAACATTTTTAAATGACTATTTCTCTACGGTTCTTTTTTCCAAAGGAAGCTAGACTATTACTTGAATGACAATCTAAATTTGGTACATCCTTAGTCTCTATTAACATAGATAGTAAAGTTTGTTTGAACAGAGCAATGAATGAAAACATAATGGTTAGTTGAGATGATTTTAAGCCAGTACCTATAACCATGGCCAGTGGCTTCAACATAGCTCACCTTGTTTGGGTTCATTATAAAGACATCAAGATATCATAAGCTACTGAAAATATGGTTCTTCAAAACCAAAAAATGAAAAGAAAATGAACTCTTCAAATAATCTCCAACTAAGAGTGATTGTATTGTTCTGCACACAATATTAATAGCCAAGATTGCCAAACAAACCAAAGGCAACTCTGCAGATAAGAGCAAAACCTACTAAAACACATTACCCCAGCTAGACAAAAGTTTCTTCCCGGGAAGACTTAAGTTCCACTGCATACATACACAATGCACAGAATAAAAACATCAAAGCAGAACACAGGTCCCACAGAGGCCTGAACCAAGCAACAAATGGCATCTACCAGACACAATTAAACCCAAGCCATAACTTAAATGCTTTAAATTAGTAACAATTAAATTCTCTCTTTTTCACTTGCTTGGTCATAAAACCATGCCCTTTTAGTGAGTCAGCAGTGACTCATAAGAACTTCCTACAAGAAGCACCTGCCTTAAGGCCCATCCCTTTCAGCTGAAGGGCTGAGACCAGTGATGGATTTTAGCTTCATCCTTGCAAATGCTAGAGCATAATCACTTACCTCTCTCACACTGGGTCGTCCCATGCTGGATAGTAGTTATTCTCCAAAGAAGCAGTGCTCTGCTGCTGGGTGGTACAGAGATAAATCTACGAAAGGTTGCTAGGAATAGACATCTGGGTAGGAGACGCCATTTTTCTCTTTTCACTGTTAGCTACTGTGGTTATTTCTCTCAGCTCACTCAGGGCATTTGCCACTATGTTTCCTTAGACACCTAGACACCAGCAGAGTCTTTCTTCTCCAAGAATTGGTTTTGCTTTATAAACAAAAAGGAATGGACTTTTTCATTTGCTCCATCACTAACCATAGAAAAAGATCCTTTGAGAAGTATTAAAAAACGAGATGGAGGGAAAAGACGTAATGGTTCTTAGAAGTTTTCTGCCCTACTTTAAGTCTAAAGAAAAGTGTAGCGCCAGTTCTACATCAGATCCAAACAAGACAGGTCAGATCACTTGTTCACATTTCTCCAGTGAATTCCACTGAAAACGTCCTACATATGAAAGCAATATACAAAAGGGGGGAGGGGGACGTTTAAGGAGTGATATAACAGAGAAGAAAGGAAGGAGGGCCCAGGTGAGCAAGGAGGAAGGGTGAATTTAAAATTCTTTCAAATAGTCACCACTTGCCATTTCTGAAAACATCACCAAAAATTCTGCCAGGTCTGTAGCGGACCTAAACTCACCTTTGGTGTAATTTCTCTCCATAAGTCAGTCTTGTGGGTACAGATTGGCTTCTTACTGACCCAAATTCAAAAGCTGTTAAAAAACAACAACAAAGGAAGGATGAGTGATACCTTGCAGAAATGGTGTTACAGAAGCCCCAGAGTGTCACTTACAATCAACATAAATAATGAAGGACTGATACATGATACACGAGGAAGAAAAGACCCTCGTTACTGTTGTTTCATGTTATCCTAACATTTTATATCCATCGTGTCCCACACAAATCGAATAAATATTTATTGCATGGATGGATGCATATTTACAGAAGGTTTTGCAATTCCTTATTTCTGCGAACAACTCTTATGCAAATGTTTTTGTGTTTGGAAAATTAAGATACAATCTGTTAAATGTTTTTTTTGTGAAAGCCCTTTTAACCCCGTCTTTCCTTTTAAACATAATTTACCTCAAACCATGTACTAATTGCAGTAGCAGAGGCAAACAGAAAAAAAATCACTTTCATGGAATCAGATCAAGATATTGCTTTCCCTGATTATGCCAAAATAGGAAGCGTGTCCTAAAGGGAGAAGGATATGTACTTTTAAAACAGACCTTTGGAATAGAAGTCATCACATACTCAACTCTGTTCCAGACCAACTCTGTTCTCTCTGTTCTGCAGATAGAAACATGAAGACAGGAGAGGTCCTGCCATTCAGGGACGAGTGGAAATGGTCCTACTGTTACTTTAAGTATTTTGAGTAAATACTTAGGCAGACAATTTTTCCAATATTTCCTTTTGGAAATATGTATTGCCATACATAGATGGCTTTAGTTTTACCTCTGTTTTATTTATTTATTAAAAAAAATTTTTTTGGAGACAGAGTCTGACTTTGTCCCCCTTGATAGAGTGCCTTCGAGTCATAGCTCACAGCAACCTCAAAATTTTGGGCTCAAAGAACCTCTTGCCTCAGTCTTTCATTTTTAGTAGAATCGGGATCTCACTCTTGCTCAGGTTGGTCTTGAACTCATGAGCTCAAGCAATGCAACTGCTTCGGCCTCCCAGAGTGCTAGGATTACAGGCGTGAGCAGCTGTACCATGTCGTTTATTTATTTTTGAGAAAGAGCCTCACTCCGTTATCATGGTATCATAGCTGACAGCAACCTCAAACTCTTAGGGTTGAGCAATCCTCCTGCCTCAGCCTCTCCGGTAGCTGGAACTACAAGAGCCACTATGACCGGCTAGTTTTTCTGTTTTTAGTGGAAAAGGGTTCCACTCTTGCTCAGGCTGGTCTTGGACTCCTGAGTTCAAGTAATCCACCTGCCTTGGCCTCCCAGAGTGCTAGGATTACAGGTGTGAGTCACCTTGCCTGGCCTAGCTTCTCTATTTTATTTATTTATTTATTTAATTTTTTGAATTAAGCTCAAGCTGTTGCCTGGGTAGAGTGCCGTGGCATCATAGCTCACAGCAACCTCCAACTTCTGGGCTCAAGTGATTCTCCTGACTCCGCCTCCCAAGTAGCTGGGACTACAGGCGCCCACCACAATGCCCAGCTATTTTTTGTTGCAGCCATCATTGTTGTTTTGCAGGCATGGGCTGGATTCGAACCCACCAACTCAGGTGTATGTCGCTGGTGCCTTAGCTGCTTGAGCCACAGGTGCCCAGCCAGCTTTATTTTAAGCAATTTGTAAGGCAGACAGACTAAACCCTTCAGATTAACCACCGTGCTCTCCACTCCTCTATTTAATGGGATTGAGCTCAAGACTCTAAATTTAGAAAGCATGAGTACAATTTGGTGATTCCTCAGCTGAGGATGCCATTGCCTTTCATTTTCATTTCTTTCTTTCTTTCTTTCTTTTTTTTTTTTTCAGTTTTTGGCCAGGGTTGAGTTTGAACCCGCCACCTCCAGCATATGGGGTTATCGCCCAACTCCTTTGAGCCACAAGTGCAGCCTGCCATTGCCTTTCTTTTTTTTTTTTTTGAGACAGGGCCTCAAGCTGTCACCCTGGATAGAGTGCTGTGGCATCACAGCTCACAGCAACCTCCAATTCCTGGGCTCAAGCGAGTCTCCTGCCTCTGCCTCCCAAGTAACTGGGACTACAGGCGCCTGCCACACACCTGGCTATTTTT